>JAGTXR010000065.1:1800000-2092317 GCA_022606575.1 Glossosoma conforme | reverse complement strand
TTACTGTTAATTATCAGTAAAAATATTTTCTTAATTTTTATAATATCAATTTTGTTCTCATTAAAAAGATTGCATGTGTCTGGCGGTGATGTATATGATGATAATTTTAGGAATGGTGGATTAAGAAAGCTTAGAAGAAACACGTTTCTCCGATAGTTGAGATGAAAAAAGGTTATGGTTTTATGATGTTTTTCAAATTATTCAACAACCCAATCATAGTCAATAATTAGATTAACGTTAGACATCTAATACTAATACTTGATAATTGAAAATCAATAGGTTTTTAATTTTATTATAAAAAATTCATAACATAGACATATTGTTATAATTATTGGTATTACGAAAAAAAAATATTGTTAGTTACAATTTATAAATATTTTTTTCAAACTTTATTGATTAACCTGCTTATTGGCAGTTCTAACCATTTTATGTTCTACTCTCATCAATCAATTATCAAGTGAATATTTTATTTTTCATTTAAGAACGGCAGTTTTTCCTATTGGTCTAAATGTATTAAAATTATAGTTCATTATTCAGCTTTAATTATAATTCAATATAAATTGTGAAGCAAAATGATGTTTGTAAATAATATACATTGTCTACGTTTTCGATTTGAAAAGTTCGATAAAATTAACGACTTATGCAGTTATATTTGCAAGGCAAGAGTTCATAGCCCCTCCACTTTTACGCCTAAGCCTCAAACATCGACATCAGCTGAAAACTTGTCGGAAAGCGCGAGAGGGCGCCGCGGAAAATGTTTGTTATCAAGAGGCGTCGGTCTGAGAGGAGTGGGAGGGAACTCTGAGGGCTGAAAAGCCGTTAATATTCACTCAAGCCCGCGGAATGAGGCACTCTCGAAGTTGTTCATTTCGGGAAAAGAGTTGGAGGTAATAATTTATTTTCCGGTGAAGTTTCTCCGAGAAAATTTATCTAATAAAAAATGATGATTAGAGATTTTTCTGGGCAGCGGAATATATTTTTATAAAGTGCCGAAATTAAGAAGTTAGTAACGGGCTGCGACCAAGTTCTTAATTTTTGTCAAGTCCTAAAGAAAAGTTTTGTATTTATTAGGCATTTAAATTTAATGGCATTGACTTTACAAGTTGCGTTAAATCTTTTAAGGTAAATAAACGCCAAGTGTACTTAGCTTATAAAAAATGCTCCATTCTATATTTAAAGGAAAAGGGATATAGATAGATAGTTGGTCGGAAATTATTACCAAAAACATAATTTAACCTAACCTAACATAACCCAAATTCTTTTGAGAATGGGAATTCTTGTTTTTATTGGCTAGTTTATAACTTGATATTTTGGCTTTTGGGCTTAGCCGTGTGTGGCGAACTTCCTTCAACCAATATTTCGACCGCTATTGCAGGGGTCTTCTTCAGGATTGATGATTTATTTAAGTTTTGAGTTGGTTTATTTAGATTATCTTTTTTATAGGAGCATTATTGATTTTTATCTATCTCCATGGCAGTTGGAGATATAATACTTCTATGAGATATAAATCAATAACGCTCGTTTAAAAAAGATAATCTGAATAAACCATCTCAAAACTAAGTAAATCATCAATCCTGAAGAAGACCCCTGCAATGGCGGTCGAAATATTGGTTGAAGGAAGTTCGCCACACACGGCTAAGCTCAAAAACCGAAATATCAAATCTGGCCGTGAAAACCTAAGAAGTTATTTAGTTTATAATTTATTTACTTTAATTTGAGGATAAGATCTGTTGACAAAGTCAATAATCATAAAACTATCAATATATCTAACCAAGATCCTTTCTCTCTAGAAACGTAACAGTAAAATATAAGACTTTTTTTACAAGACATAGACAAAGTATTTTTATGGGTTATTCAAGTGGCTTCATAAGTATTGTGATATATATTTAAGAATTTGCCTTTTTAAATACATTGTCTAAAATTACCTTAAATAACAATGTTCAGATTCACTACAAGAAGTTCTCTAAATCGGAAGTATTAATAAATGTTTCAAACAATATAAGACTGAAGTATTTTTTGTTTCAACAATAAGGTATTATCCAAGCTTGTCTACCCCCGCTGATAATTATGAATACTTAGTAAAGCAAAGTTTTGCGTTCGTCTATGTCTTGGCTAGTACTTATACAGTTGTTTCCTTCAATGATTTATTCTGCGGCAATATTGCCCGCTTGAATAATATCTCCTCACCTCAAGCTTTCACTGAAAGTATCCAAGAGCCTTACGCAACAAAGACAATACGTAATATTAGTGAGGGGAAAGTTTGCATATAAATCAAAAGCTCTAAATGAAATTCTCATTTCGCATGGAAATATTTGTAATACTTTGTATAGGTTATGTCTTTCAGCTAAACGCGGCAGAATACGAAAGAAGAAAACATTTAGCATAACATTATTGTGTCATTATGAAAAAAAAAACTAATAAAAAAGCTAGGTATTATTTGGATAGGCTTAGCTATTTATCATGATTGTGTTTATATTTGATATTTTTAAGGTTTGAATTAAAACAGTTTTAATATAAAAAATGTGAAAAAAAATTCAACCAAAACTACCATCCTCTTAGAAAAAAATGTGTAGACCATGAAAACATCATATTATATAATTGATCGACCTTTTTTAATAAATGAAAAATTAATGTTTTCTAAAGCAGTGATAAATATTTAGTACCTTGTTCAAACTAAGCAATGTTTAATGGAAGACCGCAGTTTTGCTTTCAATGAAGGCTTCATCAGTTTTCAACGTGTATAAGTGATTATATTCTTGTGGTTTTTGAATGGTTAAGAAAGCATATGATAATTTTAGAATTAATTTTAATTAAAAAAATAATAAATTAAAAATATTTAGTTTTGATTCACAATTTATTTTAACGATTACATGTTCCGGCCTTCCTGAAGACCATCTTCAGTAATGAAAAAATAAAAACAGGCATTGGTTTATATAGGCATGGACAGTTAATTAGTTCCTACACACATATTTACAGGTTATATATGTGTGCGGGTAAAACAATTAAAAAAAGACATTATAAAATTAATGGGTATGTGGTTTTCCTAATGTATGTAATCATTTTTGTTTTTAATTTGAAAAAGGCATAATATAATTATAAAATTACTGGGTGTTTGTCATTTTAATGTATTAAGCTATTATATAATACTAAATTTTTGTTTTCAATTTAAAAAGGAATATACAATTACTGAGTATTAGTTATTTTAATGTATTAAGATATTATATAATAATAAATTGATGTGTTTAAATTAAAAATTCCTTGTAATTCTTCGGTGTTGATGACGGCCAGTCCCTGGAAGTTTTAGTTTTTTCTTTTTTCCAGCTTGATTGATACCTAGAATAATAATTTTAAGCAGTATCAACGACTTTATAATGTCATTATTAGACAATAGTACATGCCGGAATTAGAAAGACAGGGGTAAACAAGTGAGTTCATTTAGTAACAATATATATATTATTATTTTATTTTAGTTTCTCAAGAATCTATCATTAGTATGTTATTTGTTGATTGGATATAATAAAGGAGATGACCCGAAGATTGTTTGTTCATTTAATAGATTAATGTTTTTATTGAGTCTACAACGATTAATTTCTAATATTTTAATAATATTATTTTAGTTAAAATAAATTGTAATTCAAAACTAAATATTTTTAATTTATTAATTTTTTTAATTAAAATAAATTTGAAAATTATAATAATGCAGTTTCACCAAGTATTGTCAGTTGATAACCTTAATGTTATTGTTAAATCATATGAATTAAGTTGTAATTTAATTATGCGATATTATTTATGTTTATTATGTACAGTTTAATTTGTTTAACTGTTAACAAAAAAAAGGATAACTTTCACTCCTTTATGCAGTAATAACTTGTTTTATTTCGTATAACAGTTTTTTTTTCGGATTTCTTGAATATTTTTATTAAGTAATTGCAAGAAAAAACTGATGTTTTTATACTAAAATACTAAGATTTTTACTCATACAAAGGCCGCAATATCTACGCAACACTTTTCAAAAGGTAAATTTACAAAAACGGTGCATTTCGTCGCCATATAAAAATATTGTATCTTCAATGCAGCGGGGGTGGGTTAGAAACGATTGAGAATATCTTCAGGCTATAAAAACGGAACCTTTTAGAGGATGGAATCGAAAATTTCACAAAGGTTTCAACCGCATGCAAAACAACAAACGAAGATACTTTACGTTTCTTGTTTACCTTCGCCACAAAAGGGTGTAAATTTTCAAACGACAAATTTATTGATGTCGTCAATACTCCTTCGCCATCCCCAACTCTCTCTAGGAGCGTCTTTTCAAATGGATATTGTCTCTCTTTAATCTTTTTCTTTGACGGTTACAAAATGTATATTTTTTTACAGTTTGAATAACGCTTCGAGGTTGTTTTTACAATGTATACATAAATATGTGCAGTATATAACATAAATAAATATTACTATTTTTTCGAAGTGCATCAATAATCAACTGTATTTAATGTATGAAAATCAATAATTATCAAATGTTTAATAAGTAAATTATTTTATTAAAATAAGTTAAATAAATTGTAAAGAAAAAAGAAATCCAATAAAACACTCAATTATTTTAAAAACATAGTGTACCTATGGTATTTATCGCCCTCTAAAACACTTTCATCTATCTTCAATGATTACCCTATTGTGCTCATCTACTTTGTTGATTAAAAATGAAGAATCAATACAATGCATTTTTTTTATTGATATACTTTTCTAATCATCTCAGTGTACCCTATTACCCACACGATGGTTGACAGTAATGGTATGCTTACAACTAACTTCAAACTGTACGTTTTATTTTTATATGACATATGGATTTTCTTAAGTTTTTATAAATTACCCTGCAACACGCGGCATATTACTTATCAAAGTGAAGATGGCAAAATCTTTTAAATAAAAAAATGGCTTTTGCTGAATATATATTTTTAAAATATTTATTTTTTATGTGAAGAATGAAGTCAAATAAAAAATAAATATCTAAGAATCTTAGTATTACACTTTCTAATACAGACATGCACATCTAATAATATTAGTTATAATTTTATATAAAATTACACGACGTTAAGGCCATGGATAAGTTTTACTTTGTATCATGTATTCGGTACTATTAATTAAATAGAGCAGACATAGAATGCGGCAATGATCGTTGAAGCTAATTGAACTTTTCATAGAAATTTAATTAATCAAGGGAGCGGCCACGGAAGAAGAGATAAATAAAATTATATCATGATATAAGTCGACTGACGTAAATAATAATTAAGCTGAAAGTAATCATAGATCAGCCCCCCCGCGAGCAATAGCTAGTGCACCAGGCTTCCTCCATAATTGTCTCCAGCTGATCATGGACAGGCTGCTGCTGCACACTCCAGCATCAGGGTCAATCAAAACACCCCGTGTGGGATAACCAAGAAACGCAGACTGTGTGCTGGTGCCAAGCATATAATCATTATTGAATCCCCTCTAACATGCTGTGAGTACTGAATGAAGTCTATATAATAATCTTTATGAGCATAAATATTTTATTTATATTATAATTGCAAACCACTCCAAGTACCTTCATATGGTGAAGAATTTTAATTTAAAATATATATTTTTCCCTTCTATTTTGTATGTTTTGAGTTGAATCGCATCTTCTGACTAAATAGTGCAGGATCTCATGAGGCTAACAATCTGATCTTATTTAAACGCTTTAAGATAGTTGAAATTTCTCAATTGACCGTCTTATAATTTTTATCACATCGTAGTGATTATTAGCGATTATGCTGAGCTGAAAAGGGTTGCGGAGGACCGAGAGGAATGGAGATCGAGATGCAAGATTCTGTTGCTGCAAACCAATCCACCGGATTGATACTACGAAGAAGAAGTGATTATTAGCCGACTTAGAACATATGATCATCACAAATACCTACCAATCATATCTGTCAGCTTCCGTTCCCCATACATCGTCCCAAAATATATAGAGTACCCGAATTACTACCTGGGAACATACGTGCATAAAGTTTTTGATGACATCCAGGGCAGAAGTCCCAGGTGACGGCATTTCTAGTATCCGAGGCTGTTAGCGGGTGATTTGTTAATCGGATGTTTAAGCTCGTATATAAACAAAGCATTTACCGTACCGAAAATTTTGGCCTTTCAACAGGCTCCATGTATAGTTGTTGTGTGGAAAAAAGGTTTGAAAGTGTAGAAATTATTTAAAAATGTATAAAAATATTAATATTTACAAATGTTTGAAAGCCAATACAAATGCATATACAAATGTATATAATATTGATAAAACCTCTTACACCATTTTCATGGTTTATATTTCATTGATTATTATAAGTATATTTTATGTTATTTTTCTTATAACAATCAATTATGCATACAAATATATGAATAAATCACAATTAAAACAACCCAACACAATAGCGCACACTCCATTTATGTCACATTAACGACAGCCGAATAAACTATAGCTTTTATCACATTGTGAAACTCGGCATCTATTAATACTTCAATATGCTTGGCGTGTGAACAAGGATACAAAAGACTACTCCGTGTTAAATAAAAATTAAGCCAAGTATGAAAAATTTCAATCAATCTGATGCTGCGGGACAAATCTGGACTAGGATTGAGAGCAGAGCAAACGGAGCTTTTGGTCGCAAATGAAGGGCGGCCACGTGTCGGCCACGTGCGCCCTTTGGTAGGGATGAGGAGGGTCTCGAGGGCCCCTTATTAAACCTTAGTTGGGAACGATGGATCTCGTCTGGTAAGGCAGATCACAGTTATTGTAACAGTATTTTATTTTGATGAGTTATTGGTAAAATTATAGGTGTCGAATTTCTAATTAAAACCTGTTATAGGGGTCTTTTTAAATATTGAGTTTCAATTTGTATTAATATATAAATATAATAGTTATAGGACAAAAACAAAGGATACTTGTGATCGTTTAATAAAAATCTACGATATTTTACTACGATGTATTGAGTCTGCGTGTGGAAATAATTATAATGAAGAAAATAAGTTGGAGATGTTTCCGGTGCATATTTATCAGTTTCTTTTCGGTTTCAAATATAAAATAATTTGATAGTTCTTCTAATTTTGTATGAAAAATATGTTTTATACCTCCCATATCAGCACCATATCTGAAACATAAGGTCATCACAAGTCATTAAGTTATTATCCCATGTCATTTGTGCATCCCAAAGCTCATTTTATACATCATAAACTCGGAAGAGCTTTCTAGAAGAACAGCGACCCGAAACATTGTAACTTAAAAGTAAGTTTTTAAGAATTAATTTAACAAAAATATTATCTTATAATGTTCTTTAATTTGTAATATTTATTCATTAAAAAAATGGTAAACTATATTAATCAAACAATATAAGATAATACTTTCTGTGATTTGATTTTTCAACAGCATCTTACAAACGAAAATAAATATCACTTAACATTATTGTATCATTTTATAAATAAATTTAGGAGAAAAATAATAATGATTTTTTCAATGTTTTCCGCATTTACTTTGAGATACGGTTTAAATTATAAATATTAATAAACAAGGTAAATAAATAAATATTTATAAAATAATTATGAATTTCAAAACTAAAACAACTCAATTGATATTTTGTATTAAATATTTAGAAAATAATTTTACGTATTATATAATAAGAGGTTTTACAGCCTTGTTTGTTTGTTTGTTATATTCAGGCAAGCAACATGTTATAGAATATGTCTTCAAACAAAGAAAAAAACTATTTTAACGATAGTTTTAAAGTAAATGGTCACGACATAGCTCAACTCGTCGATTACGTTTTGCTTGTCGAGAGTTATTAAAATATCCCAACACTTTAACAAAACTCATTGAAGTCTCATTTGAGGGTCCCACAAAGGTAATTTGGTGATAGCAAATCGCATCAAGTGGCTAATTGTTGGCCTCTGATGGCGATGGGAGCATAGCGACGCCTTCAGGGCTAAAGCGACGCCCGTCAAAGGCGCCGGAACAGGTGACCGGCCGCGCCGGAAACTCGACGGCCGTGAAATTGACTACTCTGGTACTGCCCCGAGTGATGTAGAGTCTCGGAAAATTCAAAGAGAACCTGCGAAGGGTGGGCAGTCTAATACAAAATAAATAATCACTATATCAACTTCCTTGTAAGGTATTTATTTTAAAATAAACGCTTATATTGGTTTAATAAAAATATACACGTGCATAATTAATGTAATTATGTAACCATTCAAAATATATTTTTTCCGTCAACTTTCGCTATTAGGTTGTATTTTTTGTGTATCTATAACGATAACGCTGTGAGTATTTTACCTTAAGGATTTTGTAAAAGTTATTATTATCATATATGACACAGCATTTTCATGCTATCCTGGTAAGTGATAAAACGAACAAAATTAATTATCTTGTCGTTCTTGCACGAAAACAAATTTTCAATTTGAATAAGTTTCTCACATCATTCATACACCTTCTACATCACACTTGACATTATATAAAATATTTAACTTTTGTCTCATTTACTTGACAATGGATTTTCAATGAAACTGAAGGTTAAAACTAAAATTATGGAATTATCGAACAATCGTATATTCTTTCATTTAATATTCTATTATAGGTTAGTCACTTAGAAGTCTGGGTCATATTTTGGAAAACTTGATTGAATTTGAATATTTATTGGGTATTGATAGTCATTTGTAGTTTAAATACTTAAAAATTTATAATTATTATGCAAAATATTAACAAGGTCCAAATCCTGGTAAATATTACTTAATTGTTTTTTCGTACATTTTAAACTTTTGTGAAATTTATTGTGTATACATTGTACCTGTGTATAATCACAATCGTATCATTATAAACCTGTACGCATCAGCTACCGATATTCGCCTTGTAAAATTTCCCTACCGTTGATATCGGTAGCCGTGATATATCGTTTGGCTACTTTTTTAGAATAGTTTTTTATGCATCGTCTGATAGCTAAAGAATACAAGAACCAATGTGATATATGAAATTAGACCAGATATGTACATTTATGCTTCAAATACTAGTTGTATAATTGACAGTATATTTTTTATTCCACCGAGCCGTAATGGAAGGGCTAATATTATAGGCGTTATAATTATTTTAATTATTTTCTTTGAGATACAATTCGAATAATAAATGTAATTTTTTAACATTACTTTCCTTCAAGACAATTGCAGAAATCGTAGTATTCTGCATATTCATGGATCGAGATGTTGACCACCAGCAGACCCTTCAGACTATCTCCTTACCCACATAGCGACAGTCGACCGTCACCCTCACGAGTTAGTGGACTGATGGAACTGGTGACGCTGGTTGAAGCTGTGGCGCAGCTGGCGATCTCTGGATTAAAGGGAATGCAGGCAGTTAGCGAGGATTATCCTGGGTCATAGTGATGGGCTGATGGATAGTGGCAAACACGGACTATTTCATCAAAGCATTTAAATACATTTTAATATTTGATGAACGAGCGTTTCGATGTTACAAATAAAATACTCGCACAAAAAAACGCGAGCAAATATATAAAACAAAACACATATTTTTCTCTTGTACGCTCGTAACTAATTCGGAAATTACTATTTTTATACGATTACTATACGATTACTACTTTTTCATGTGTATAATAAATTTAAGTAATAGAATTATGTTTAACGAGTATTAAAAACTGTATTATGAATAATATTATAATTTGTTTCTTTTTTGATTCGTAGAATTATTTTGAATACTTGGCATACCTTTACGCAACTTTGATATTAACTATATAAAAAAATATTTAATAATTAAAAAAACAATTTAAAATCATTTTTAAAATTATTTTTATATAAATAGACACTCTACGAGAGCTGTAAAAGAGTAAGACAATCAATATAGTGAGAAACTGACGTACAAGTCTCGATAAAATATTTAACATATGATTATTATTTTAGCTTTATAATGCACGTTCAAAATAGTATTAACTACATTTTTATTCATTTAAAAAAATCTTATATATTAAAATGTAAACATATGTATGTATCACTTAAAAGCACTTTGTAATGTAAAAAGCACGTATTTAAAAATACATTGAATTAACACTCTTGATAAGTAAAGTCTTTCGATTACCACAAAGGCCGTTGCAGAAGCTTTCTAATGGTCAAGCGGCCTCCTGAAGCCCGCTCTGCGTTGGTCTTCTGTACAAAAGGCTACCACAAAGGCCGAGTACTCCGTAAAGATGTGGTCATTTGATGGAGTCAGGGCGGACCTCAATTAAAGTCCATGCCTCTGCGTGGCGACTGGTCTATTATTGGCAGAGAAAATGTAGTACTATATATCGCTTGAACTGTTATATATTTTCACTCATGCGGATTTTTATTTTATTTTATATGTTGTGGAATTAATTGATATCAAATACTGTATTCATAATAATATTAATTTGAAATAATAGTAAGCTTCTACAACATAATATATATTTTTTGTCTTATATAATTATCAATTGTGTAATATGGATTCTAAGAAACTTGTCTTGTTTATCTATTAATAAAAAATGGTGGTAGACGAAAGTCGTCCCGTAAAGACTACCCATTCATGGTAAATTCCTGTAATAATAAGAATGATGCGTGAATCTCAGGCTGTACATAGTAAGTGTCATAGAATTCCTGAGATGAGACTTAAGAATTAGTATCACCATCTGTCGGTATTCTTCTGTATGTGCTTACATAAAAAAAAGTAGTTTTGTCTGACAAACATATACATTGGTGTTTCCAGACACTTGTATAATATGAGTCAGCATACATACAAATACCGGGCACCTGCCTACGGGCGAGGGTTAGGTGTTCAGAGGGTCAATTATTTATTCAAAGGCTCCGGACCAGCTGGTAGCTTGTAATTAGATAAATCAGTTATATTGTTTCAAAATGCAAACAGCAAGCCGGCCCAGGTGAGGTGGTAGGACAGAAACACGTGGAATGGCTAGAGCCGTATCATGCGTTAATAAACACTGGTGCATTATGCATAATTCGTTGGTGTCTAGTTAATGTGAATACTTTTGAGTTGTGACAGATTATACATATGACACAACAAGGAGATTGGACGGAAATTCTTTGGGTTGTCTGGAATTGAATTTGAAATTCGAGTGTGTTAATTATACGTCGTGACTTTAATTTGCTTAAATAAGAAATAAATTCACAGATCATAATAAATTTAAGAAAAACGTAAATGTTTGGTAGTGTAATTTAATTATTTGTCGCACAATTTTCGAGTGCGGTATAAATAAAAAGCAATCTAGCTTGCTTATCAAATCGAATACATTTTATAACAGTGATATAATAGCATTCATATAACTTTACTATGTTTGCGTCATAATATTTTGATTATTTGCTTCTTATCTTGGCATTAAGTTCACAACACTTAACACGTTGTTGGAGAAATGTCAGCTCAGAGCTGACAACGAGAGAGTTATCTCGATGCAACAAAAGCGGGTGACCTGCCAATATACAACCGGTAATGTGAGTACTCCGCACTGTGAGGGTAGAGTGTAAATGCACTGAAACATAAAAGTATAGAGACACACTATTACATTTATGTTACTCTGATAAATTCTCCTTCCATATCCTCTCATTGGCTGGGGCATACTTATGTTTAAACAATAAGATAAACCATCGTATTTTGGTCAAAATAATACTACCCGAACAGTAATAAAAAAATTCAGAGTCTCGTGTCTACCTGTCGTTTTTATTTATAAATACTAGCAACATACTCGTATATTGTTACTAAACTCGGTTGTTCACTACAATCGTTTGATGTTTAATGTCAAAAAACGAACTTCGAACACAAGCAAGTTCCACTACTGAGACTTTTAATCAAAAACATCAGAACCTTCTCTATCGTAAAGCTCTAACAATGACTATTCCAAAGGTGAAATGCTTATAATAATCGTGATAAATAAATTATAACCTGTAAAGTTGCTGGTAGTGAAATGTCAAGCAGTAGATTGCGGTGCCCGAAGCAGAGTTCATATCCATCTATATATCTCCTATCTATGTCTCATCTCATCTAACATGCAACAAGAATAATAGACTAATATAAATTTAATGTGATTCGTTAGCCAGGTATGACGAAAGACTGTTTGAACTATTGTCACCAACTGTGTACCTAGTCGAAAGCTTTGTCTTTGGCTCTCCATTTCGGAATATAATAAAAAGCTCACAAACCTTAGCTAGCACCCAGTTACAAGAAATTAATCGTCTTATATGTTTTTACTTTCTTCAAATTATTTTAATTTTAATGAGTGCCAGGAGCTGTGTATACAAAAACGTGGTAACTTACAATACAAAATCAGCAATTATTTTTCGTTTTTGACTTCATGAATAATTAGTACTGTTTTGTTAATTGTAGCACGTACATAGTTTGTTTTTATTATTCCTCCAAACTATTATTTACTGTACAGTTTTAGTGGATGTCACTTTTTCGAGTGATAAGCCGTTATCATCCTCTTAACGGCCTGTCAATGATTAAGTGGCCGTTAAACAATGAGACCAATCCGTTATGAATGAAACCATCATTTTAATAATTTAAAGGTTGTTGAGTTCAAATTGTCGTACAATGCGCAGCTATAATTAAATAAAATATATTTGTTTACTTATATCTTATTTTATTGTAATTATAATCATATTTATTTGATAAACATAATTAATATTTACTTTTAGAAACTAACAGTCAATAAATTACGAAACAACAGATATATATTTAAAATACAGGGTTCAGACTGTTTAACCAAATCGCCTGGGATGTTGATATAATTCACATAAGGGAGACCCAATTTAGACCTGAACTCCACGAGTTTCTTTGGATTATTTTCTTTGGATAATTTGTTGGAATCGTCTGTTTGATGAGCATTGAGACCTTCTGTTGCTTGTCTTTATTGCTTTGTTCTTAGTACTTAATCATAAGTACATTTTTTTTATTTTTTATTTAATCAAATATAAAAAGATACATTTTTTACATAGTAATTTACATTCCAATCTTTTTTTTATTATTTTTTTCTTTTTTTTTACATTCGCTTACCACACCACTTAAAGATCTTGTGTGTGGCCTGGGATATATATTTATATATTTGTAAATATTTTATTTTTTATTTATTTTTTTATTAATTTTTATTGTACTTCAGAAACGAATTGAGTTGTTCAAATTTGTAATATTTGACAAAAAAAAATGAAATTGAAATCTCAAATATTTGATGAGAAAATTAAGGTATGTTTTCAAAGTATTTTTTTGCTCGATTTATACAATGTATATGAAGCAAATACAAGTTATCCCAACATTATAAAGATTTAAAATATATTTTTTTCTTAAATGCTTTTGAATCATTACAAAAACGGTTGAAGATTTTTCAGTAAGAATTAAATCCAGGACTTGTCTTTTGCAGATGCAAAATCCTGCATAATCGGTCAAACAATGACGTCTTTAGCATTTTTTACGCGTGCAATTTGCACTTGTTCGCTGCAGCCGGAGTAAAAAGTTGTCGCAAAAAAACCGCGTCCAGATTAATTCAGAGAATTACTTGCTCCCTGTAAGGGGAAAACTTTCGTCTTTTTCTTTTCTTTGTTGGCCGAGGGGATCAAATGCAACGCAAACATTTGACTCCCCATTGAAAATGCGAACGAACTTTGGGAAACAATGAAGTCATTGTTCGGAAACTTTACTTTCAGGACGTAAGTCGGGGGAGGCTATAACTAAATATGCATACGCCGCTCGTTCGGGCCATTGTTGATTTAGCATTATAAGTAAAATTCAATATGTGTTCCCTTATGTCGGAGGTTTTGTTTGGCTTCCACATTTTCTTGTCTATTAAAAGAGCTATCGCGATGAACTTTGTTGTAATAATATTGCACGCTTATTAAATTTGCCTAAACCTACTAAATGTGATTTTATGCTAAAGATATGTTGTTTCATACTAAGTGAGATCTTGTAAATAATTAATTCTGTCACAAAAACACGTTAAAATTAAAAATAAATTTTTTAAAAAAGCAATCATCGTTGTATAAACATAACTCGACATTTGTAATTATAATTTTTTCCTACACTTTGAGGTCTATTTCAAATATTAAATTTTTAAATTCCTTTTACCTCGTATTGATCTTTATTATTTTGAGCATTATTTTCTACTTAAAATAAGAACTTGCGATATTTTATTTGTTGGTGAAACCGTGGTCTTCCAATTCAAGAATAAACCGTGCTCCTTGTGATCAAACAAGAATATAAAAAACAAGGTTAAAGGTAATTATATATTTAATTATTATAATTGGATCGTATGGTTTACAACTATGATTGGCAAACGAAACTTTTTTTACCGTTATTTAATCATTTTTTAAATAATAATTCACTTACAAATGTATAAATATTGTTATTCTATTGTTCACTTTGAAATCCTTTTAAATATTAAATAAATACTAACATTTTGTTTTAACATATTCGTAGATTGAACTGAGCACTTTTTATTTACTCGTCCATTATTCCCTAAATACCTTTTTACACTTATTATACTTTGTTGATTATTTACAAAAATATATCTATTAGTACGTTTATGCACGTGAAAAAGTATTGAAATTTTCCAACAAGTATATAAGCAGTTCATAGTAAGAATATTACTATTCAACCAGTAAAATAGCATTCTTCTTTTCTTAATGTATTACAAAAATGTTAACCCACGTACTAAAAGTGTTTAAATATTTGCTCACCTTATCAAAGTATGCGGTTTCGAAACATGCTTCCCTAACCTATCTTCAAGTTCAACAAGGCGGCTTTAGGGAGTGCCTGGAGCGCCTCTGAAAATGGTTCTGTTAAGATCGCGAGCCTTGAATATGAGCTTTTGCTTGAGTTATGGGCAAGGGGCCCCGTGTGGGCAACCTGCGTGTTCTCACACCGCAAATGTGGCAAAGCTCAGGGCAAAGAAGGCTGTGAAATATTGAGATTAGTAAAAATTCATATCAAGTGGATGGCGAGTATGAATGTAATGAGTATCAGAATTATTTGTATCGACAAAATGGTTAAAATATTCGTATCATTATTATATCGCGAATCAACTCTAGCTTACATTTTTCAACTCCCATGTAGTCCTGGAAGGCTGTCAAGATCATCAAACATAGCATGTATTTGGCGGAGATTCTAGAGGCAGGGCTGACATGTGATAAGGCGAGGTCCATGGCGGCTAATAACTTTATAATCTTCATAACGACAGCTCGGGATGACCGTATTGTCCAGTTAGGGAAGTAAACGTGCTATGATGTTATTTATATATGTATATTGAGCTATGTACTACTATGGATCCTTATTTTTCACTATTCTGCGATACGTATAAATAAAGATAAGAAGGTGTAGTAATATAATTAGAATTTCTTTTTTGGTAATATTTCATGCAATTTTCAAGAAAAAAATCAAAGGTATCTTATATTTATCCTCTTCCAATATTTAGTTCCATATGCTGCAGATAGAGGAGTGGATATGGTGATGATGATGAATTTCAGTAATTTCATTAAACACAAGCAAAGAGCTGCATGTGTGTAAAAAAATATAGTTTTGTCATGCAATAATTAAAAGAGAAATTAAAAATTATTGTGAAGTTTTCTGGTTTTACTCACTGGCGGTTGAGCGCGTTACGATGCTAAGAAAGCCAAATTTAATAATTTCCTCAAAAATAGTTTTTTTCTTTACGCCCATGATAATCATCTAGTTTTCCGCGATAGCTACTTTTTCACCCTCAGTTATTAAGAACGGCCCCTCCACTCTTCACCGGGAAGATGTTTCCTACATTTGAGGGCGTCGGATGCTGCAGAAGGACCAGTTCCATGGTCAGGGGTGAGAAACGAGGAAGCCCAGATAGTCAGATGTAAGTGCGGGTCGCCCTTTTAAGGCTGATGTACGGCGATTATGCAAATTGCAGTGTATTGTTTGAGCTGCCGGAATCTTCAACTACCTGCAGCGTAGGATGCGAACCTTTATATTAAAAACCTGAAATTTATTTTTTTGACGCTTGAAGCTAAAGAAGAGTGTGGAAGCTTTTAAAGCACTGAAGTTGACTTTTTTATAGCTTCAAGTATCCGGTGAAACTAAGTTCACAAAATCTGCACTCAGTTTTCAAGATTATCTTATTATAATACTTAAAATTAAGTGTTTTGTTCTAGAAATTATTTTTAATGTAATATATTTAATCGATTTAAAAAAATAACACATGTGTAAGTATATTATTTTTTTATATTTTATAATCCGTCGAATGCTATGGAGAAACGCAAGCTGTTGCCCTGGATATCTCCAAGGCGTTCGATAGAGTCTGGCATCGCGGTCTGGTGAATAAATTACCGTCTTATGGACTAACTCCCTCCCTGTGCTCCTGGATTGAAAACTTCTTGAGTGATCGAAGCATCATCAGTGTCGTAGATGGCTATTCTTCTTCCTGCCATAAAATCAACTCAGGAGTTCTGCAGGGCTCTGTGCTGTCGCCCACTCTTTTCCTTCTGCATGTGAATGATTTTCTTCAATGCGCAAACATTCACTGTTATGCCGACGACATCACTGTCCATGAGAGTATAATCTTCCATAAACCTCCGAAACATTCGGAACTATCTGCTGCTAGGGAATCTCTGGTGGAGAAGATGAACATGTCTCTTGAAAGGGTTTCACGATGGGGCGACCTCAACCTCGTCAGTTTCAACATTTCAAAAACCCAATCATGTGCTTTCTCCACCAAGAAGACTGCTATGGATCCTGTATCTTTCAACGGTTGTTCTCTTCCAAAAGCAAGCTCCATCAACATGCTTGGATTATCAATATCGAATAATGTCAAATATTACGAGTCAATTAAGTGTAAAGCCGGTCTCGCTTCCAAAAAAACTAGGTGTATTATATAGATCACGTCGGTATTTCCACTATAAACAACTTCTTCTTCTATATAAAGGACAAATCCGACCTATCCTTGAATACGGCAGTCACCTTTGGATTGGAGCCCCAAAATACCTTCTAAACTTAATTGACTCAGTTCAAAGAAGAGCAATTCGTTTGATAAACAATGACACCCTTACGTCTAATCTACAATCAATGGAACACAGACGTAAGGTTGGTTCTCTTAGTCTTTTCTACCGTTATTACCACGGTCGCTGCTCTTCGGAACTTAAAGAACTAATTCCTCCTGCACCCTCCCATAGCCGATAAACTCGTCTTACACTTGCCGAACATCCATAAGCGGTTAATATATATCGACCAAGAACTGGCAGCTTCCAAAGTTCCTTCCTTAATGCCACCGGTAAGCTATAGAATGCTCTTCCAGCGTCTGTGTTTCCTCCTTCCTACCATCTGGATCTCTTCAAGAAACATAATCTCTTCAAGTTTAAATAAAAAAAAAAATATTAAGTCCCCTTTTAAGATCACATGACATACGGTCTTACATTCGAAAGCGTTGAGTTAAGCATTCAATCTCTCTAAAAAACTTATATGAATATCCATATCCGTTAGAAAATACAACTGCCTATATTGAAGCGTTCCTCTTTTCCTTTAGTTCAACAGGAAACGCATTGCAAAATGCATTCCGATAAGTTTTAGAGAATTTAAGACACGCCGTACGTAATGGCAGCTTATTTACTTATTTTGCCTTATGAATGGCAGTAATTTATGGAAAACATTTGATTAGCTAAATATAATTAATATGGATGTATTAAAAGTATATTTATTTATTTAAAAGTATTCTAGTTACTTACTTAACGAAACAAAACATAAATAATTATGACATACTATTTGTGTTTACTATATATTTTGCAAACAAAACGCAATATATATTTGAGCCAATGTAACTACGAAAAAAACTTTAGCTACAAATGTTTATAATATTAAATAAAGTAAAATATGTTTAATTTTACATAATGTATCAATATGTACTCGTATGTTTCGAAAGTATGTGCATTGTGCATACTTCAAAATGCAAAACTGCAGCCGCAGAGGGGACACCTACTTGATCACCTTTCTGAACGCGACCTCTCGAGGCCTATTTGCCCCTCCTCCCTCCCACACAACTCACACCACACACACCACGCTTCTCACTCCTCATACTCTTTCCTCCCAGTTCTGTGTCCTCAGTCGTCATGGAGTCAGAGAGGTCCCGACCTGAACCCCGACATTGCCACTCCGAGTGATGCATTCACAAAATGGTAAACCACGCCTGCCTGCGCAAGAGTGTTGCCAGGAGTATAAGTCTTATTCATTAAAAAACAGTCATGATGGTAGTTTATTAAAGTGAGTTTAGATTGAGCCACGCCTATAGACAAAATTAATCAAGCCATAATAAGCATCAAAGTACATCAGATATTGAAAATAATTTGATTAACTCAATATTTTAAATACTACATCTGCCTTTCGTTTAAGCTATGTACAAAGTGGATGCTTAATGTATGACTTAAAACAAAGTAAATATTATATTAGCAAAGTAAACTACTTGGCACACATTTGTGGCAACCATATAATCTAACTAGAAATTGATTATGGAAGATTAAAAAATCTCTACTCAACCGTTGATATTACATGCTCCAATTCCTTTCAGTTTGTTCCAAAATCATCTTGATTAATTCTTATGTATGAAATTCCAACAGACAAATAAATTTAGAATATTATTTGTTATTTCTGCTGTATTCACAAATTGAAGAAGTTAAATTACTGAGAAATAATATAAATATAAGCTGTATAAGAAAGAAAAAACTTTAATTTTACGTATGTGTACGTTATAACAATATGCTAATATAGTGAATTAATTAAATTAATATGTACAACAATCAAAATATAAATTATAAAAAAAAACAAAATGTTTTTTTAGTGAAAAATAAAAAAACGACGTTATTATATTGGAAAGCGTTAATTACATTATTTTTACGTCCAATTAAAATTATTAAATCCATAGTGAGCAACATTCAAGTACCGAAGTCGTCAGTCGCGCAGTTCTTCAAGAGGATCAGATCGTCGATAAGGAGGATATGCTCTATCAGCGGGATCTTCCCCGGCGCTATACAAATGGTAAATCGAAACACCTTTTGGCTTCTTTCGACTTCATTGAAAGCAGAAATATAATATCCATGGCTGAACTTTATGTGAGCACTCGAGTACGACAAAATGTGTAATATTATCAATTTAAAATGTGACAAAATTCTTTCTTCAAAAATTAGATATCCAGATTAAGCGTTATTCAGTGGTTAATAAAAAATAAAGCTTAATGTGGGAAGGACATGTAGAGACTATTAGTTTCATGCTAATATCAAAGTAAAAAATATTTTTCATTTACAAAACACAACCATATATAATATGCTTTTTCCTACAATTAATCCTTTAATATTTAGTAATTTATTAAGAATTGTTTGGTTTGATTATACGTGTTAATATTACAGCAGTTATTTTATAAAATTAGTCACATTATATGCCAAACCATATTTTTGCATGTGTATGCTATTTTTACAATTGACAATTATTTGTGTATGTAATTACAGTATATAATACCAATGTTGAAAGTTTTTTTTTTGTTTAACATGTTTTGGATTCGACAAGAATCAATTCTTGCTTGAAATTGTCTCTACGAAGCGAAAGTATGTCATCAGAAATAAATTCCTTCATAGACAGCTAAGTAATCATATTTTTTAAATTATCTCCTATGTCATAAATTAAAAATATATTAAAATTGAGAGTCTAGTAAATTTTTGATGCCACCTGACTACACCTAGCATTCAAATTTTCCAATTGTCGTCAATAAAATATCCATTTAATGCAATGAGTCAAGTGTCTCCACGGTACTCGACTCTCCCGCAAGACTTATTGTGCGAGGGTACATAATATTAATTCGCCCCAAAGGACGAGTTCTCAGACCTTCAGGTGGCCAGAGAAGGAACAGGGCTGGGTGAGCTGGAGGCTGAAACCCTCAGGATTTCGAGAAGAGTTAGAATCGTGGTTTGGAAGGCGGAATATGCGCAATGGTTGACACTTTACTATTTGCAGGAAACAGAATAGTAAAAATAATAATCTAATTCCCATATTATTATTTTCTCCATTAATATATTTGTGATAAGATACATGTTTAGTGGGTAACTATTTAAATTCAAGGCTGTGTAGAGAAATCGACTAATTTAGCTTTATAAATGAGTCAACTGATTATTAGTCAAGAATAAAATACAAGATACAAATAATCAGAATGAATTTGTTACATTTGTTAATATTCATTATTATATCAGCATTGAAGTTTAATTATATAATTATTTAAAAAAACTGTTTATTTAATTCAAAACTAGTGAATACGCATAATCTGATATTATTTTATTGTATACTTATTGTAGTGTCACTTAGTTGTCTTTCAAGCTCTTGAAATATTGTATCCTACCCAGCATTAAATGGTGCAGTGCTCTTGAAATCAACTGCATTTCGTTAACCACTTCAACAGATATTAAGAAGAAATGTATTAAGTCTGAGATTCGATTTTAAAAAGGATAGATTAGTTCTAAGTTATTTTAGAGCCTGCACTTTGAAGCTTTAAATATGTGTATAGTGCTTTTTGAAGCACTTAAATTGGTTGATGACTGAATTAAATACTTATGTGAAATTATTAATTAATTTTAAAATTACTTTCAAAAACATATTAAAAACGTATATTAACCAACAACAGCTTGAAAATGCTTCAAAGATAAATGCATGACTAAATAAATTTTGCACATATTTATTGTAGCCTTTTAACCATGTAGTTTACTTGAACGGAATCAATCTGGGAAAGATTATGAACATGGTAATAATAAGTGCACTAAATAGTGGCGTTTGGACGAGTATAACTAGATAAAAAATATAACAATGCTTAGAGAAAAATAGGCACGAAAAAGTTATCGGGTGAACTCATTAAAAAAATCAAATTTATTTTCAAAATCTATAACATATGGTCATCACAAATTACGGCCACTTAGTAAAGTAATTTGTCATGCTCTATGACAAGACATGTCTGCACATGAAAGTCAACCTGAGAACATATATATTTTATATGGTCTACGGTGACCCCCAAGGCAGAATACCGAATACTTAAAGTGACATAGGCTGTAGTATCCGAGGCATATTTTAGGTGATTTGTTAAATCGGATTTTTTTCAAAAGGTCAGATGATTAGACCGAGACTCTCAAGGTTTGAACCATTTGATCTTAAAGAGGCACACATCCCGACTTTAATACGTTGTTTCCAATTACTTCATGTTGAGTCCTGTTATTGTCTTATTTTTTCCATATACTTCAAGGCAAAAAAAAATATTTTTCTACGCCGTATCATTTTCCTTCAATTGCTGTCAATAACTGTCAATATATATGTACCATGAATCATTTTATTAAACAGTATCCTCCTTTGCAACTGACATTAACTGACTTTCACTTAGTTATATATACTCTAACATTTTTGTCGTTTTTCTGTATTCTATTGTCTGCAATTTTGTTTTCATGGCTTTACATGATATTGTCCATTATTTGGTCGTTTCGTATCATCTGTATTACATGGAACTTGATTCCGTGAATAAATAATAAAATATTTTTAAAAATTGAAGATTGTCGAGATATATTGTATAAGCTGTATTTTTTTTTTCGACATGTTTGTCAAATGATTGCTTTTAAAATGTGTTAGATTGCGTCCCTGTTGGCTCAAAGCTGCTGCAAAGACAAGAGTGTGGCCCTTGAGTTTCCACGCAGCGCCTTTCATGGCCTTTTAAGTGGTCGACGAGTGGTGGCGCGCGCCGGGCTTCTACGTGTGGGGGAATTAATGCCCTTCGGATTGCGAAGCTCACCGCTCATTTCTGCGACTGTAACACTTTCGCAGATATTTGGTTGACCACAAAGCACAATTACTAAACGCTTAAATGCAGCTATTTTCATCCTACGAATGAGCTATAAGTGAAATATATTTTTGTGTGAACACATACACATGAGTACTGCTTGAAGATAATGAAAATATCTCTTCTGAGCATTCAGTGTCATAATTTTATTATTACTTACTTAATATTCTCGGTGAATCTGTTCAATTAAATAAACAAGATAAATTCGAGTAAATATTTTGTTAATTTTTAATTATAATTAATTTACAATTTAATTATGATTTATGACACATTCTCCGCGTCCGTTTTCGGATACAGCGAAGATACATCCTTCCACATATCTTCCATATATTGAACATATGGTCTGCCACTGTCCATTCCTTAACCTAGGACATTTTCGCACCTAAAGGTTCACTTGGGAACATATAAATATAGTTTTGAACAAACTGTCACAGCAGAAGTCCGAGTAATTGAAGAGGGAGTATTTTTAGTATCTTAGACATATTTTTGAATGATTTGTTAATCAGATTTTATAAGGAAATCAGATGATTAGACCGACAATCAACGCTTGACGCAAAGAATCAACATTATTTATGTATAGCCTGGCTTACATAAATCATTAAAAGATAATATAATATAACTGAATGGTTGGTGTTTATTAAACAACTTTCATTTGCAACCTTTTCTTAAACTGCCGTTTCTCTCGCTAATTCGAATAGACAACTCATGGTACTGACTACTAATATACTTCATACCATATAGACGAGTTGATTAGACATATACATTAATAATATATGATAAAATAATCAATTCCAGATGGAATTCTTTATCACATAGACTGAAAATAGATAGCAAGGTTCTGCAGGAATGTTTTGAAAGAATACATAAAATAGTTGTAGTTAAAACCGCTTCTCTGGCTGACGAGTGATTTAGGTACTGAGTCTGGTCTAAAAAATCAGTGCTTAATATACAAATTGGGTATATGACAACTCTTGTATTAAATGAAACGTAAAAAATGTAAATATTAAAAATACCTCACGGTGAAATATTCGCACTCGTTAATAAAAGTTAAAAAAACAAGAAAACATGCGCAGCCACAGTTATTGAAGAAACTTACAATAAAAACTGAACGAACACCTGAATATTCAATACTCATATGCAATAAAAATAAACGAATCCTAAATGTTCGCTGTTTAGCGTTCATTCTAACGCTCTGTAACGTTCTAAGGCTGTTGGCTGTTGCATATTCCATCGGCATGTGCTCCAGGTTTTTGAGTAATTGAATACTCTATTCCTTTTGTGCGCGAAGAAAGAAGGTCAGTGCGGCGTTTGGGGCTGATAAAGGACCCTGACGTGTCCAGAAGGACCCATTGACTCCGGGTACCGAGAAACCTGCGCCTGGAAGGGGACCAACGAGTCCATTTATATTTATGAGGCGAAGATTGCGAGGCATTACCTTCGTCGGGAATTGTGCCCTGAATGTACAGTTCTTTATATTGATAATGTTCGTTTTTTGCTTCGCATGTGTGATCTCGGGCTGTTTGGTGTTGTGGCCAGACCTTTGTTGCGGTCTAAGGGATTATTGGCTTAGATTTTTTGTACAGTTTTAAAGTCTTACAGTTTTTGTAGGTTTTTTACGTGTGACAACTTAATAACGTTTGGCAAAAAAAATGTTAACGCAATATTTCTTACATCAATGAAAAAGTTAATAACGTTTATTTTTGAGTTTGTGATTGGTAATACATTTCATAATAAAGTCGAGCCTTTTATGAATTCCTAACCTTACGTAATGGATATGTAATATCGCAAGCGTATTTTGTTTATTAGAGTTCGGATGATAAATTAAACGCTCTAGACTCTAGAGTCTAGACTCCTGAACAGTTATGTTTCAAGGATAGTTATTGTAAATCCAACAAACGACATGCGTGCACATTTTGTAAGCAGTGTTTTTTTTTCTTTTCAACCCAAGTTTATATTAACTACATAACATTTTTACTGTTTAATTTCATATAAACATTAAAATGAGAAACAAATATTTAAATTATTAAAGGAAAAAGTGTGTTGATTTAGTTAAAAAAAACATTGCAATAATTGTACCAATAAAACATTCAAACAACAAACATATTATTTTATATATTGATTGTGTGATTTTTTTTTATTAACAAATAAGCACAAATTCTAAATTATTACGAAATAAAATAACTCATGTAAACAGAAAGAAATACTTTAAATAATATTCTCATCCAACTACTATAATGCTATTGTATCAAAAGCTAGTAAACATCTGCTCTTACCTCGTGAGAACGTCCTAGTGTATCAATATAAAACCTAGTGAAGTAATTTACTACAAAAGAAACTGGAGCATATTATATTCCAACTAACGCTGCAGCCATTCTTGAAAGAGCTTTGGAGATGCGAGCTTTTGTCGGTGGCAAGTAGGAGATTTTTTTGTTCGTATACAATCTCGATTGTTTGACGTGCATTCGAGGTGGAGAGTATCTCAGAGAGACGCTCTCATTCACATAAACCATAAGTCTCTTTTGTTGCATTCTCTCGGTTCATTTGTAAACCATTTAATGCCCATTGACAGCTTGAAGGACGTGTTTGCCTCGCGTAGGAGATTTCATTCTTCCAGGGGTATTTGTGCCACCGATGTCGAGGATCATCTTTCTTTTGTGTGGCGGCCCTTGGGACTTTTTTTCGAGATGCTCGACGTCTGTTAACTCTGCTCCTTGATGTAACGTCCATTATTCGTTGCTAGACACGGCCATCTTGATTTCAGAAAGACTTTCCAATTTTTTAAATAAAATAAAAAATATACAAACCTTTATCATGATAGTTCTTTGAGGAATGAAAAAGAATGCTGTTTTTTACGCTTGATTTATAAAATGAAATTTGTAAACGAAAAAAGTGTTAATTTATAATTTAATGACCTACGTATAAATAAAACGAATCTAAGGTTTTATAGAAATGCATAATTTTTGCAAATGCGAGTTGTAGCTCACTAGAGACATGTAAACTTGAGTTGCCATGGAGATATTAATCAATAACGCTCAAAAAAGAAATATATAATCTGAATAAACCAACTCAAATCTAAATAAATTATTAATCCTGAAGAAGAGCCCTGCAATGGCGGTCGAAATATTGGTTGAAAAAAGTTCACCACACACGCCTCAACCCAAAAGCCACAACATCAAATCTGGCCGTGAAAACCTAAGAAGTTATTTAGAGACATGTCTTCTTATATTTTAAACATAAATTATTTTTAAATAATTTGAATGTTTATTTTAATATATGTACCAATAAAATTGAATTGTGATTTATTTATTTATTACGTTTTGAATAACATTTATCGTTTGTATTTTTTTTTTCCTTATATATTATTTTAAGATCAATGCTTGATATCTTTGTATTTTAAATTAAATTAATTTGAATATTTACAAGACCATTAGTTATTTATTATTTTATTCATATGTTTTCGGTGTGAAACGAAGATGTATATGTAAACAGAGTAAAAAATGAGCGATAATAAATGTAAAAATATTCAATATTCTGAAAAAAATGATAAATTATTACTATCTCTATAAAAAACTCTGTTTTTTGCGTAAAACTTTGCGTAAAAAAAGTTTTCGCGCAGCCGCCGCCGACAGATTTCCGGAAGATTAACCACAAACAAGTGCGTAATGAACAAATTCAAACGCGATAATATCATAATACCGTACGTATCCATTCCGCAAAATTATACCCTGCGTATACCAGCACCATGATACTGAAGCGCTGAAGAGCTTTTATCAGCGGCGTACATGGAAAGGAATAAAGCTGTAAAAAGTCCGTATAAAATCTCTGAACCCGATCATTTTTTGGTGTGCTTACTTATGTTTTCAAGGAAGTAATATTTATTTCATGGTCCGCTTAAATTGGAAAAACGGTTATTTCTTGTATTTTATAGTAATATTTTTTTAAATATGTAATAAGTGAAGTAATTGACATGAGATTACTTCATAAATTGAATCGTTATTGTATTATTTTAAAAATGAGTAAATGAAATACATATATTTTCATTTCAAAGAGACGTTTCAAATTATTACATATCACATTGTTTTGATTTCGTTATTTAAATTTTACTGCTGGCATCACTTTTAGGAGGATGATATAATGAAATTTTAAAGCAGCTGCTACACCAAGACTTTATTTAATTACCTTTTCTCAAATTACATCTTCTTTAATTATCTCAAAATATTGAAAACGTATATCGACTCAACTCTCGATTGATAGTTGTAATACTTACTTTACAACTAATAAACTATATAAATTATATATAGCAGAACAAGGTGACAGCAGATCAGCGCCGAGTATAAATTGAACATTGTGTTTGCAAGCGGTTCGTTGTTCGGATCCCATTGATCGCCGTTTATTATTTCTCTGATTTATTGATGAAAGAAATGACAAATAAAATAATGTTTGCTGTGAATTTAGATTTAAATATGAATTGATTAATTATGAGTCAACAATTACCTTATTCCATCAATCACTCATTCTCGATCAATCAAATACATACAATATTAACCTAACTTCTTCATACCTCTCTGGGCATATGTCCTAATCAATAGAGGCAAAAGCTCTAAGTTAATATTTAATTTATATAAAATTAAGATCAAAATTTGTTTTGGATACGCTATATGATGAAATATTGAGTCATATTCAGCCATGATAGACTCGTTAGAAGCCATACAAACTGTCCTCACTGTGTCGCAAAACCCCATAATAACATCTCTTATTAAAGACCGCTGCGAGATTGAATTCGGAGTGGTGAATACACGCAGTGCTTAAATCTTGATGCTAAGTATTA
The DNA here is from genome assembly GCA_022606575.1 of Glossosoma conforme. Lineage (NCBI taxonomy): Eukaryota > Metazoa > Arthropoda > Insecta > Trichoptera > Glossosomatidae > Glossosoma > Glossosoma conforme. The sequence goes on along the minus strand of JAGTXR010000065.1, from coordinate 2,065,608 downwards.
ATTTAAATTTATTTCAGGCCGGTTTTAGAAAATTACAAGTTTAAACGATTATCTCGTTAATTTATGTTACGGTGAATGCTTATTTATTACAAAGCATGCAACATTTAACTTTGGGGAAAATTTAGCATAAAAATCTAACATTGGTTTCGAAATGCAACAATTTCAGTAATGTTCCTTCTTAAATGATTAATTATTTGTTTGCCGATAAAATATATATTCCAATTCAAAGTTAATTACCAAAATTGAAATTTACATTATGAAATGACGATACTCAAAGTAATCGTCAAAATAAATAAATGGTGTACATTTGCATATGCATTACATTCGAACATATGTTTACTCGTGTACATGCGTACATTATATGTAGAAGATATATACATGAGTATTTCAAGCCCTATCGATGATTGAAAAAATAATATGAAAGCCAATCCTGAAATAAATATATATATTAAATATTTTATTAGATATTCGTTTTTATTATCATTTTTTATAAGATTGGTTTTCCTTTTGAGGAATACTCTTGATTTTATAGTAAAATATATATAAATAAATAATGTATAATCTACGAGTATATATGGCACTCAGATTACGAGTATATGTTAAGAACTACATATCATTAATTAATTGCATAGTTATAAATGTAAATTTATTTAAAATCTTATTTTAAACAAATAAATATATATTTTTTTGAGTGTCGCTCTTGGTAAGAGAACTTAAGAAAATCTAAGTTCTCTTATATTTAAAAAAAAAATTGGTCTACTACATTAAGAATATACTTTTGTGCATTGAGAACATCATTTGCATTCCATTAAAAACAGAGAGAAATACTATTACAGCAGATTTATTACTGAAAAAATCCCATTTCAGAATATTTCCATATCTCTGCACATAATTGCTAAATCCAGTACCAGCAGTCTCCCCTTTCCCTTGCCAAGGCGACTGTAGTAATTCACATTATAATTTTGTTACGTATATCTAGCCGCAATTTCTAATACACCACCCAGTGTAAAGTTATACCGAAATGCAATACCCACAAGGGATAATTTAGTATCCACAAAGTGGGCGGTTCCGGGAAGGGGGCGGCAGGCTTGGGGGCGGGGAGTCCATACTTCCTCCTTTTCATTTATTTTCACTACAAATGAAAAACATAGGGGAGAATTACTTTTTGGAGTACCACCCGCCCGAACGCAAAGGGATAGATAATGAAAAAGGATAAAAAATAGATTTTCTGATACCGACGATGAAAACTGTTTCACCGGTGCCCTTTGAAAGATATTTAATGAAACGTTTCAAAATTCAATTATTTACATTGATTAAATGATTTTTGGAAGCTTCAATATTAAGATAAGAATATGTTGATCATTCAGTGTTTTGTTCATCCACGCATTTAAGTGTTTTTATTTATAACATTAAGGTTATCAACTGACAATACTTGGTGAAACTGCATAATTATAATTTTAGAATTAATTTTAATTAAAAAATTAATTAATTAAAAATATTTAGTTTTGATTCACAATTTATTTTAACGATTACATGTTTCGGCCTTCCTGAAGACCATCTTCAATAATCTTGTATGAAACATGTAATCGTTAAAATAAAATGTGAATCAAAACTAAATATTTTTAATTTATTCATTTTTTAATTAAAATTAATTCTAAAATTATAAGTATGTGTTTATTTAATCATTAATATTTTTAAAGAATTATAATTTAAAATTAATTTTAATTAAAAAATTTAAAATAATTGGGTTTGATCAGGATCAGGAAGGCCGAAACATGTAATCATTTAAAATAAATTGTGAATCAAAACTAAATATTATTATTATTTTTTTTAAATTATATTTATTTTTAAATTATAATTATGCAGTTTCACCAAGTATTGTCGGTTGTTAACCTTAATGTTAATTTTAAAGAACTCATAAAGAGATTTTACAACAATATATTTTGTTGTTTTTTTTTCCTTTTAAGTAAAATTAGAAAAATTACATCTAATTCGATAACAGAATTAAGTAAATAGGTTTGTTTTAATTATAATCAATAATCAGTTTATTTTTTATTATTTATTCTTCTTTGTAGTATCAATCCGGAGGATTGGTTTGCAGCAACAGAATCTTGCATCTCGATCTCCATTCCTCTCGGTCCTCCGCAACCCTTTTTAGCTCAGCATAAGCGCTACAGTTCATGTCCTCGAATACTTGCTGCAAATACTCCCGTCTAGGGCGCCGTTCTGCAGTAATATTCGAACATTCCAGGTGGCATATCTTGTTGGCTGAAGGTTTTTCTTATTTGTCTTGGTTGTTTTGTCTCGAGCAGTCCCCACCCGGAGATCCGATTGGGGGACTATTTTATCTCCGGAAAATTTTACTTGAGATGCAATCATTTTTTTGCTGATACGTGGGATGTCTTTAAGACCTTTAATGTGGTATTTTCCCCTTTATTTTCACATCCTAATGCCGTTGACCATAAAGGTTCATCCGCCTTAAGAGGGCATTTACTACCTCCAGGACAATAGAGTGCCCTAACCAGCTTGACCTGATGAGGTTAGCTGGGTGTTAGCTTTTTCCGCCCAACATTCGGTCCAAAAAATCTGATCTTTCAAATTATCATCAACCACAACGCAAATTGTTTTTCTGCGTAAAATTTCGTACAAGAAAAATGATTCATATGAGTTAAAAAAAAAAAAATGGCCGACATCGTCACGTCACGAGATCTTCCGCCAAAGATGTTGCGCGTCGATGCTGTTTAACGAGCGATCGCTAAAGATGCATATAAACCATAATGCACGTTTTGTTTTAATTATTTATTATTACACTTCAAAACTGTTTCTTAGAGATTTAATTGATATACTCATAAGTGAACTAAAATATAAAAAATACATATTATTTCATATTAAAAATTTAAAAATTAAATAACTGTTGTCGTATATGGTAATGGCGAACTTAATTTGTAGCAGGTCCATAGCACGATTTTATGTGTTACAATAAAAAACAGCATAAAAATGTTCAAAATATATAAGATTCAATAATGTTTATATTTTCTTTTAAAAGGAGTATATTTTTAATATAAAAGTAATTACAAATATATAACACTGAATATTATTTCTCTGTAAATATTGCTGTAAAAGAGTGATAAAATATCAATAAAGATTTATTTTATGTTTTTTAGGTAGCATCTATGTAATCTCTTCTTTGTATGTGGTTTGTCCTAACTTACTAGTACTTTAAGTAGTCCCCTAAATATACACGTTACATGTCCAAGTTAAAAGCTAGTAGGGCCGTATAAAATATACACAGATAACTTTCATCCCTCACGAGCCACCAACTTCCTAACGGGGGTCAGTCCAGTTAAGGGCGTAACTCTAGAATCTAGAGGGTTGCTAGCTCCACTATGCGATGTAACATTGGGTGATTTAAAAAGTGTCTCCAAAAAATCACCTCATATGTTTTCTTAAGGCTTATTATTTACTGTTTTTTGAGCACACCACATGGTGTAGTTTTATTTTATTTACACCTCAGATTGCAATTATTTTATTTTAATGTTTCATATATTTTTTTACTTTTAATTCATCTTGTTATTCATTACACTTTTTTTGACATTGTATGTTATGCTCTCTTTTTGCAGATTTGATAGTTTGTAAAAAAAATAAAAAAGTTTATCTAGTTATCATATTGTAAATTTATATAACGCATACATGATAACTAATCAATGAAACATTGTGTCTTTTAGCAAAAGATTTTTTAATACATTCTGCAAGTTAAATTAACTTTCTATTTAGCATTATACATATGGTTCGGTTTGCGCTGTTCCTTGGGACCAAATTATCTGGTTCTTGGGGGCATTGGGCTAATAATCCATTTTACTTTAAAAATCCTATTAAGTAATCACCCGAAAAAAAGCCAAGGATACAACAATACTGTCTCTTCAAGTCTCCGAGCTTATGCCCTGGAAGCCGTTGGGAATCATTTATGTTCCCAGATGGTCCATTGAGTGCAGTAATATGTGAAATGTAAAAATGGAAAAAATAGATATACATTAACTCAAAAAATAAAAATGGTACATAAATAGTGTATTAATAGAATCATGCATATCTAGCGAAGTCGCCAGTCTTTTTGTTCGTTCCGCTGCTGTTTTCATATATCCAGCAGCCTTCCATCGTCCTCAGTTCTCCCCTTGCTGCTCATCTCTGGATATCACATAATTTGGATGGATTTATGGAGGCGGCTCCAAGGGCGGCTGCAATCAGCGCTCTTGTGGGCGCCCCGCCCGCGTGGTGCGGCAACTCCCGCCCATTACCTCATCAAGATGTTTGCAGATCCGCCCTGAATACACCACTGATGAAAATGATAGACGCAATCCTCAACGCCAGATGAAAGCATTTTTTATGCATCTAGGCAGTGGTTATATAATTTACCTTACTGCTGACTGAAGCTTATGACCTATTGATAAACAGAAGAGGCTGCCATAAGAAAATGATGAACGCCCTCGAATCATAATCAAATGTTATCATTTTATTTACGTAATTTTATTTATTTTTCTGCTTTGACCATGTTTCAAAGAAATATATTGAAAATTATGTAAAATTGAATATTAAAATTTTTAAACACATCCTTGTATATCATTTCGTGTTTGATAGTACCATACAACTTAGCCTTTGTACACATTAAAAATGTAATTCAACAATATTTCAGATTTGTATTGTGTTAATTTGAATTTTTATATGATCTTATAAAACAATATATTTTTTTAATTCATAAACCAATTATAATTTATTTTTAAATCACAATAAGTTGATCCTTTTAGAGCTTTAAATTGAGTAATGCGTTGTTAATTTAATAACAGAATTTATTACAAAATCAATTACGTGAAAAAAAAATAGTGAAAAGAAATTAAATCCTGATAATAACATGCCAAATTTAATAATAATTACGCATTATTGTACTATAATCTATTATTACTAATACTATCGAAAATAAACTAAATTTCTAAATCTCAGAGATAAAGCAAACAGGGCTGTTTTAGTAGTAAAGAATAAAAATAAATGAGCAATAATAGTGAAGTCGATTCATGTCCTGATCATCGAAGCCCAGCATCATAAGGCGCGTACTTTAAAAGTAATCGTCCTTGAAGGCAATTTGACGTTGAATAAGTTGAGTCACCTTTTATCACTAACTGGTTCGAAAGTCTTTACAATAATTCGTCTTTCTTAAAAATGGTTAATAGAAAACGCACTCAAAAAATGTGCCACGCATATAATCTTTAAAAGTATCAGAAACTATGCATTTCGCGATGAAGAGATGACTTGAAATGACAGCTTATATAAATAAATGTGTGACAGTAATTCGTCATCAGCATGTGAAACAGTTAATAAGGCAATATGTAGAAAATATACATATCAATGTTGTTGAAATGAAATTGTATTTAGTTTTTTTTAATAAAGATGTTACATAATATCACGACAAGTTTCTAGCAAAGACCGTATTAGAGGCAGAACGCATCCAAGCAATATTGCGAGTCCATATTCAGATGTGAAGTTATTTGTGCGTTCGCAATATAACGGGGATTAACGGGCGATAGGTCTCGACCCCGGGACCGCCCGCTGGGAGAAGCGAGGCATTACGACTCTGCAGCTCGGGACTGAAATACGGTAAATGCCAGCAAATGATAATGCCAAAACGCAGCGAAAGTGTTTTGCGACGACCCTTTGTTTTCCGACGCTTCGTTAAGCCACATTTAAAAATATTTATGATATGGTCGCTGTTGTTATTGTCGAGCATTTACATATTTTTTGTAATAAAATGAGCTTTTTTAAAAATTAAAATCGTCACATAATCAACCACTAAGTCCAGGAGAAAATAATCAAAATAACAAAAAGAGCCTTTTTTGTCTTAGAACGTAATTCTTTCATCACAAATTGCTAGTATTAATTTTTGTCAGCCACCATAGTTGTAGTCATAATAAATGAAACAAACTAAGTGTTCGAAACGTTATTTTGAACATAATTATTTTGAATTAAACATCCAAAAGTTTTTAAGTAATTATTATAATTAAACGTTTTATCTTAGATGGAATCAGTCGATTCATACAGTCGGGTACAACACGTGGCATTGACTATCACAATATTTTGCCACTCTATGTAAAATGAAGGGATCTAGGTCCAAAACAACAGGTATCGAGGAATTTGCGGTGTATGAAATTCAATGTATTAATATTATTTTATAAATGCTTACTAATGTTGTAGACTAAAAAGGGGTTTATTATCAAATAAATTAGTATCAATTCAATTGCAGTCTTTGAATTTATCCTCAAGTCCGGAACCTTGGTATTCCGGCATCACCATTTAAACCGATTGCCGTTATTTCGGGACCGCAACCTCGGTCCCAGAACACTAAGCGTTAAATACATTTTTCGTAGTAAAATTCTACCTGTATTTGACGAAAAAAATACGGTATTTTATAAAATAATCATCACATAATTGGAAAAAATTCTTCGTTTCTGTTGATTTATCTTATTTTTGCTAGTTTATGCATATAATCATCACAAACTGTCGCCATAATAATCTTATTAACTGCTAATGTTTTCTCACCTGATCTTTCGTGCACTCTCCTTTTAATGAGCTACATCGAATACATTATGAATGAAATCTGATATTATTTTTAATTCTTTAAGAATTTTTCACACAAAACTGAAGTATTCTAGAATTATCGTTTGATATATGTTTCGTTGGTATATATATTTTTCTAAATATCCTTGAAAAAATTATTAATTTATATAAATGAATTAAGTTTTTTTCATGAATTCGATTGTTCATCAAATGCAGTTTACAAATAAACATAAATAAATATCTTGACTCGTATAAAAATATATGTGATAATTGAAAATTTAACACACTAACTAGTGAATATAACAATGCTTGTTAAAGAGTTTTATTCTTATTTTACGCAAATGATATTATTTAATTTTCAACTCAGAAGCAGCTTACTAACATTTAAATAAAACATAAAAAATTAAATATATGTTTTCGTGCTGTTGGCTTGAAACACGTGCATTATGAATAATGTGTTTTACGTTTGGCCGGCCAAATTTCGCTTGGACAACTCGCTCACGGCACGTTGACTGCGCTATTCAGATTAATTCTTAGACCGTGAGTTGGAGGACGATTTATGTGCAGGAGCTTAAAGATGGGTTTTAATAACCAAATATTGGAGTAAGTTTCAAAGGCAGATTCAGTACGTGTGTTTATTAGAAATGGCTTAAGCCACAGTTCGCTCTCATGCTGCCTATGTAATATCCACTTTGGTAAAAGCTGTGCGATTTGAAGTGCTAACTAAACATATCAACACATTTTATTGACTATTTTTTTGATACTAAAAAACACGAATATATTTCTGTGAAATGAGAATTAAATAAACCAAATATATCACATTTTTGTACAATGTTTTTGAAACTTTGAACATTACGAGTATATTTAATAAATTAAAATGATTGAAATGTTATGAAAATATAGTACCATGAAGAAATAGTTATAAAAATATTTTCAGTACTATTCGAAAACTAATTAATTTTGCTTTGACTAAGATTCTGTGAATATTCATTTTATTTTAGTTTTATATTAATTTCATTGCAGTAAATTAATATATTAATAAAGGATTCAATCATTGCATATTTTTTTCTTAACATAAATACTTTTAAACCATTCATTTTGGCTTGGTTTAAATACAAATTATACTGTCAATTATACAACTAGTATTTCAAGCATAAATGTATTTATCTGGTCTGCTTTCATATATGACATTGGTTTTTGTATCCCTTAGCCATCAAATGATGCATAAAAAACTATTCTAATAATGTAGCTAAGCAATATATCACTTCAACCGATTTCAACGGTCAGGGAATCTTATGACGGCATATGCCGACAACCGATGCGAAAGGGTTGAGCTAAAGCATATGACTGCCATTCAGTCCTTGAAATAGTAATTATCTAAACCTCGACAAAAGTTATTTATTTGCCCAGCCCTGCACCTTCATACATACATGGTTCACAAAGGATTAGAGGAAGAAAATTATATTATCATGTGGTCACCCATCTATTTAATGTGCATACAATAGATAGTCAAATTATGTTTTAAAGAAAATAAATTACATACCGCATGTCAAAAAAAGCAATCCTGTACTTTAAAGATCTCTTTAAGAACAACTAGCCTAGATACTGCTTAATGAAACCACAATGAATAATTACTGTAATATTTACTATCTTATCTCGCTTATAGTGGAACTTTTACAGATTTTAGAATAACCGTCATATGTTATAACACGTACAGCACAATCCTTTAAGAAATGTCTAGGAAACCCGCAGCAGTTCGCCAACGCGGCGCTGTATTACTTGTAAAGTTTACCGGCAAGTTTACCGGGAAGTTTACGCTGGAGACGCGAGGGCCCGGGCTGGGGGCCCTTAGTCCTGGGTCTTGGGTTTTTGGTCCTGCTTTCGGCGCACTGCCACCAAGTCACCGCCCTATCTATTTCGGATGAAAGGTTTCGGAGGCGAGTTAGTCGTATATTCGGTTACTTTGGAAGTGAAGCCGTAAAACAGGCGGGAGCGTGCTCCTTCCTCCGGGTTACGGTATATTCATATCGCGAAGGATGATTGGTAATATTTTGTATGGAGTAATAACTGAATATCTCTTGCTTTAATCATTACTTTCCGTAGAAAATATGTTTGGCTTGAAAATGAGATCTCGCAAATTCATTCTTGTAAAGGAAATGAGTGAAAAGTTACATTATTTTATATTTATAAGATTAGGTATTTAGGTATCATGATTGAAGTACGGCTTTAAAGCTGTATCACCAAGCTTAAATTCATCTGAGAAGGCTTTCTAAGAATATTATATATATTTTTGTCAAATTAATATTTTTGAATATTCTAATATAGACATCTAAGGTCCTGCCCTATGGGTCTGACTATCGGCTCTTCTAATGAACGACAGGATATGTTGAATCAATATGATGTTGTTGATACGACGAAGAAGAAGTTTGATTGAGTAAATAATTAAAAAACACTTATTTATAAAGACTGAACGTGTTTAATCCTCTTACAGCTAAAGTATGGAAAAAAACAATTGAAGAATATTGTGACACATTACTTAAACGTAAAATAAATGTTAATTACATTTTATAATTAACATATTAAGAACATAAAACTATCTTGTTGTATCATTATTTTCAAATAAAGAGCACAATTTTTTTTGATGTTTTCATCAAATTGAATGAAATTGAAAACACCAATTTAAATTTATGCCTATCAAAATACTGAATTGCCAATCTATACAAAGCTTTAAAGACAAAAATAATATCACAATTACAATATAGTCACGTCACAAAGGATGTTGTTTGCCAATTAATTTAATCAGATCATCTTATTTAAAAGTTAAAGATGCAATCATTTCTAAAAGTTACTGCGAGCATAAACGCTTGAATCGCTCTCGTTACACGATTACTGTACACTCTGTATAGAGTGTGATGAAGGACCTCAAGGGACTGAGCCCTGCCTCCTGATAATAATTCCTTTCACCCTTCGGCCCGCGAGGAAAACTTTCAGTTCCAAGGGTCCACAGAAAACGCAGAGCTTTTTGGGGATTTCCCTCTTCCGAAAAAGGAACAGTCGATTTTAATTACTTTTCAGAATCATCTGATTGCTGAAAGCTGCGAGCGCCGAGAGCTTAGAGCTCCTCTAGGAGGACGGAATATTACCGCCATCCACCCGCTCATTCAAATTTTGCTTTGATATTAAATTTTCGGGCGTAATTTTATTAATTTAGTGATTTTTTATGCATATTTTTTTTCGGGAGTGAATCGTTAATGATAAGCAATCACTCTAAAAATACTCGTTAATTTTTCATTCAAGAATTTTTATTTTTATAAATTGTATTAAGTACGGTCATAACGTGCCGAAAGAGAAAATAAAAAAAAAATCAATTATAAAATTGCAAAAACATTATATGGATAATGACTAAATTATCAATAAAAATATGTTTCTTTAGTAGTATTTCACCACGCATTATAATTAATAATTGTGTTGAGTCGCTCGTTTAAAGTCTTATTAGACCTCGTGATATCTCCCTGGAGGTCGTCGGAGTCCATATATATTCACAGGTGGTGTAGAGATGCTTTAGAACGAGGCATGGATAATGGCAACTGACAAAACTGAGTTGTGGGAATTCACATATGTTCTAGATATAGAACGGATATGGGAAGAAGAAAATGTATAATATTGGTATAAAAAATCGATTGATTACCACCATAATTTTCCTATATGAAAAAACAATAACGCAAATAAATATTCAATTACACTTTTAATATTGTAACAAAAAACACTGACTTTTTGTGCATAATATAATTTAGTGATCGTTTTTATACAACAAAATTTAGTTATGTTTTTTTTAACTCAACGATCTCTCCTAGAGAAAAATCACCTAATATTTAAAAAAAAATATTGTGGAATTTGTTTGTTTTGGCATCTATCTATTGATATATAAAATATTATTTGATCCATACAATATTATAATGAGCATTACCTTTATATTAAATACTGTATTAGCATTGGTATTTGTAGGTCGAATTATATAGTCAATGGTTAGTGAAATTATGTAAATAGTTTCGTATGTGTTACGTCGTAACTACAAATAGTTGAATTACCATAACTCAGATTCGCTAGAGCAACAACCTGAGTGCTATAAGCCCCTTAAAACAAAATTTATCGTCCTCTTTCAGGCGGAAAAAATCTATACTTCTACGACTGAGATTATTGTCGCGTCCATTAATCTTGGATGGCGTGCATGGACGTCACGCGAGACGCTGAGGAGATCAAATGGACCGTGACAATTCCACTTGGAGCATCTGAAACTGTTGCGTGTTTCTATGCCTGGGCGTGCAGCCCTGGCGTCTTGGAGAATATTTAATCGTCTGAAAAATACAAGTCAATCGGTGCGTGCATGTAGAAATGAAATTTAATTGATATAAAAATAATAATATACATAACACCTTATTTAAAAAAAAATTAAAACATACTTTATGATTTAGCACTTGTTGTAGTTGTTTGCTAAATACTAATTTCAGGTGGAAGTTATTATAATGATTATACTGATGTTTATATATTTAACAAAAGTATTTTATTTTATTTGATAGTTTTCTGTATAAATTTTCAATTCTTGATGAGATGACAAAGTATAAATATTTATTTACTTACCTTGTTTTACATAGATCACGTAAGATATGTTTTCTATTAGGAGACTGCAGTTTAGACTAACTCGTAGACTTTCTTAATCCATCACTTTTTAAGTGATAACTTGGAGCATTGTGATGGATTGAGAAAGGCAATGAGTTAGTTGAAACTGCTGTCTCCTAATAGAGACTTATCTAACGTGATCCATGTAAAAACAAGGTATTTAAATAAATATTTATATTGAATCTCAAATTAAATACTGAAAACATTGAAAAAATTGACAAAGTTATAATTTTTATTAATTAAATAAAAATAAAACAAAAATTATTTTTTAAATGTTTCAAAGCGTGTCAAGCTATTAAGTTCTATTTTATCTATTGTTAAATTTGAACCTAAATGATCTCAAATGGATTTGAATTGTTTATTTGAATTTTTTTATTTGAATTAACTTTTAAGTATAGTTTTATATACAAGAAAGAATTTATTTAACCTGTTTCAATTTAATTAATCTATTTTAATGTTTTATTTTAAAAATAATGAAAAGCCTAACAATTTATTCTGTATTTGAAAAATAGAACGTGAATGTAATATTGGGAAAAACGAAGAACGTTCAAGGAAGAATCGAAAGAAAAAGTCAAATAAAATGCAAAACGCTTTCTCATTTGATAGATGTTTTTTTCTGATGTGTTTTACGTGGAAAGGTTTGACTGAAGAGCACTTTGTCTCTAACATAATGGCAACAAAATGGTCCACGTTTTTGTATCACAAAAAAATATAGCTCAACTGTCAAATAAAATTAGATTTTTTTATTTCGTACGTATAGTTCAAAACTAGGATAAAAAGGTTCGTAGACTGAATTGAATAATTATTTCACCAAATTGCCGCCATTCAATACCATCAGCTGCCACTGTAAATTTTTCGAAATTCGTTTTAAAGATATATATTTGCTCCTAAAGATCCACCTGGAAACATATATGGAACAACCTTAAGTGTGGAAGCCCGAGTACTTAGAAAAGCGCAGCTGTAGTACAAATATAAAGACATGTTTTCATTTTCTTTGGTAATACATTTTTATGGAATGAAGTCTTATGATTAGCCAGGGGCAAATAAAATTTATTTTTAAGAATAAATTAAAACCAGTTTTAAGATAATTTAAAATTATTTATGTACGAATATTTAGTAATTTATTAATCTCGTTAATAATTTTAACTGGAACCTCTCTTAAAACTGAATAAACAATTAAATATTAATAGTTTTTTCGACATATTTCAACAATATCAACTAGTTGTAGAAACTCCCGTTTGTGACTTATAACATGCTGGTTTCATCTGTTGATAAACTGTAGCAGGAGCTTTTTGCGAAAGCTACTGTACTTGGGGTGCGGATAGAGCTTCTGCCGCCTAATGGCGCGCGGACCATTTCATCGCAACAAAATAATCTTGGAGTTTTCTTCTCCACAACATTCCTTTGGCGTGTTCGCGCGAAACCGTGACGTGTAGCCTGAAACGCAGACGAAAGTTTCAGCGACCCAGTAACGTACCCGGTTTTCAGGTATATATTTAGTATCCCTTATTTATTGTGATATTTTAAACATAAAGTTTTTCTCGTATCCTAGTCAAAACGTCGCCAAAGTAATATATACTACCATAATTAAACATACAAGAAAGTTTATTAAACTAAAATGTGAATGCGAAGGACAGCAATTACGAAGAAACTTCAGCAACCTCTTCATTATTGAATGTTAAAAGGAATTTATTTATCTACTTACACTCGTTATCACATAGTTAGAGAAAAAAATTGACAATTTAAATGTTCATTTTATATATTCAACGCTCTATTTGCTATTATAATTAATGAAAACTTTAAAAAAAATGCACGAATAATTATATAAAAAGAGACAAGATATGTTCCTAGTTAATGAACCAATTATCAAAATTAATTATTCAACATGATCTTTATACAGAAAAAAGTTAATATTTCAAAAAACATATTATATATTTTTTTGTAATAGTGGAAGAAGAACTGTTTATGTATTAATTTTATTTTCTAATATTGAAACGATAAGACTGTTAGGCAAATAAATAAATTAAAATTCACTTTTTAAAAAGCTCTGTGCGCCCTTGAGAGCTTTCTTCGTGGCAAGCTTTTGGATGGGACGCACCATTTGCTCTGAGAATGACACGCACGTCACACAAAGTGCGCCCCGCCCTCCTTCAGCACTCCCAACCCAGCCCACCTTTGAAATGGGAACATCGCAACGAGCTTCAGGATACCCTTAACCTGAAAAATTAAGGTATTTTACTAAGAGCAAAGCGTAAATAATATGAGAACTTTTGGGAGAATCTTGAAATTTTTTGAAATGTTCAGTTTGAAAGAATGCTTCAAATTTCAAGAATCTTTGCTTCTTTTGTACGGATTTTGTATATTTTGCATACTTGTTTAGTATTAAGAGATTTTTTTTTGTCGTGTTCCTCTAAAAAAGTATTGACAGCGGTGATTGAAAAAAAGTATTCATGTGAGAAATAAAGAATAGTATTAATAATTATTGTGAAATAGAAAATATTTTACTAATCGTATTGCAGTAAAGTAAAGTATTCTTCTCAAGGTTTTTTCTTAAAACAATGTTTCACTTTATTATACATATTATTGTTGTTTATTTAAATTATTTGAATCTATAAAAACATATTTTCTAAATTACCACATCAGATTTTTATGAGTAGTTATGACATTATTTGTGCACAAAAGCATGCTTTTATTTCGATAAACTACTGTAAATCATAAATATTTATTTATTTATTTACCTTGTTTTCACATGGATCACGTAACAAAACTTCTCTATTAGGAGACTGCAGTTTCGACTAACTCGTAGTCTTTCTCAATCCTTCTCTAGTTAAGAGAAGAATTTTTCTGAATTTTTCTGAATTCGCAAACCACCATATAGAAAATAATCATTCGTACAACTTAGAAAAAGTATTAAACATATTACATGTAGAAAATAAAACCGTTAAATTAAATAATTTAGAATACTTAGAAATTTATAAAGCCTTTAATAAGAAAGAAGATATAATTAATAACCAACTAAATACCTTAATTAATTCACCAATTTTAAAATTGTTTCCGTTAAATAAATAAATAAGTATAAAAATTATATATACGACATATAAGAATAATATTAAAAATAAAAAATAAAAATAAATTTATACCTAAACCACTTTTATGTATTTATCTCTTCCTTCATCCTTGCAACACTACCTACCTCCCTCTCCTTTCATGTTAGACACACCCCCACCCCTCCCCTACAAAAATGTGTTACACCACTTACAAGTACAACGCAGCTCAGTTATCTCTTAACTAGAGAAGGATTGAGAAAGACTACGAGTTAGTCGAAACTGCAGTCTCCTAATAGAGAACTTTTGTTACGTGATCCATGTGAAAACAAGGTAAATAAATAAATAAATATTTATAATTTATTATGGATCTCAAAGTGAATGCTCAAAACATTGAAAATATACTGTAAATCAACCTGATTCATAAAAGATTCGAAGAGAGAAAAGGAAGAAGAAGAAGATTAAATTTGATAATCAGGTTATTAAATACTTTCAATCAAGTGATTATTGAAAATAACATTTAAAAATTATGACATTAAAATTTCGTAGTTCGAGTATTCTTTCCACTAAAGCAATTGAAGGAAAATATTAAAATGATTTTTATTTCACGATCAAAAAGTAATAATTATTCAACTCTTTATTTTTGATTGCCCAGATAAACTCCCCCACAATACTTGTATTAACATTACATATCTTTTTTAACCGTGCTACAATAATTTCATTCCTCGTTTCCTTTCGGTGTTTTTTACACCCCAAAAGTACAACCCTTTACTTATATTAAACTTTATTGGGGTGTAATTATGTCGGATTTATTCCATTACTGCAAGTAAAACATGAGCTGTATGCAACGCCGTGGGTAACCATAAAGCAATATAACTTTACAAGCCAGACGTTATACAGTCAGATACACCTTGTAATTTCCCGATACAACCGCTTGAAATTTATATGCAAATGTAGGTAGTTTATTACAGATTACACGCACTGATTGAATCGGTACAAAACTGCTTTGATACTCGCGCCAGTCTTATGGAATACGACCACTTGCCACCTTAGTGAAATATACTTGAACAAAAGGTGGACTTAATGCTACTCAGGACTCGGAAATGCAAAATATAAAATATTGTACATTGGTCTGATTAATGAAATTTGTATTTTATTTTTGTAGACACATACAGGAGAATACCGACAGATGGTGATAGTAATTTTGAAGTCTCATCTGTGGAGTTCTATAACACTTACCATGATGCATATAGCTAAGCGCTGCATGTGGAGTGTTGATCTGCCAACGTCATAGACTACAGCCCGAGATTCACGCATCGTCCTTTATTATTACAGGAATTTACTATGACTGGGTAGTTTTCACGGGACGACTTTTGCCTACCAACAATTTTAATTAATTGACTTTGACTGTCATTTTACGGCTGAGGGATCAAATTCACACCAACCATTTAAAAGCTCAGAAATCGATACAAAATGCTTATTTTCAATCTCCCTCGGGGATCGAACCCACGACTTTTGGCTTGCAAAGCAAACGAATTGATCATTGAGCTGTACCTGCCAGCCGATTAAAAGGTAATGCTTTTTGAGTTAGTTAGAAGAGGCTTTATTAGGAAGTATGTTTATACAACTAACTTAAAAGTTGTATTTCAATTAATAATAACAGCTGTCTGCACAAGTGTCTTGTATTTTTTTACTTGTGAGTAAAACAATATCATTGTACAAGTATATCAAATATAGTAGACTTTTATCAATCAATTAATCATATTTTAAGTACAAGTGATTTATTAATTTAATACGAATACTATATAACTGAGTAGTGAATGGTTTATTCGTACCCTTTTTAAAATATTCACGCTACTATAAAATGTAAGACAACTTAGATTGATTAGACCTTTTGCAAAAAATGGTGCAGTTATCAAAAGCGTTTAGCTAATTATCCAATTTTATGTGATTGTTTGTACGCCCAAATATTTCTCTGATACTACTTCAGTCAAGAACTATGTAACTATGGAAGTAAGTGAATTGAGAAAAGCTTGAGAAAAAAATGTGGTGATAATTTTTTTTAGCTTCAAAGCTAATATAGATATAAAATAAGATGGACTGTCAAAATATCAGTAAAAAAAATGAATCGTGATGTGATGTTGGTAAAAAATGTTACACATTTTATCAACAATTATAGCATTAATGTCTATAGTATACCCATAGAGCAACTCTTTTTCACATGCAATGTAAGAATATTTCAGTTCTGTATTTATGATGTTTATTTTTCTTTTATATTTGTCATACATATAAATACCAATACTAAAAATCACTGACATTATTGAATAAAATCAATTCGATTTCGATATTATAAATAAAAAAAAATAATTGTGTGACACAAGGCTGCTTCAGATATAAGAGTGTTAACCACAATGGCAGTCTTTATCTTTTGCATTGAAGAAAATTAGGCAAAGAAAAATATGGTCTTGCAAAAAAAACCTATTTCAAATTCAGACCACTTGCGAGTACTGCTGTCACCATTCCGGCGCCCGGTTCTTCACCCATTCACAAACAGATAACATTCATTTGCACCGCGAGATATATGCGTGTTGGTCCGTTCCTTTCTGTAAGGGGAAAATAATTCACTGCAGGCCGCCCTCACTCCAAGGGGTAAATGGTCTGCCGAATGGGCCATAAACAGGAACAAGCAATCCTACGGACTACGAACAAAGACGGAACAACTTTATATATAGTATAATATGATAAAGATCAATTTGGATTCAGAAAAAGAATGGGAACCAGAGAAGCAATCTTATCCCTGCGTATGATCTTGGAAAAGAGGATAAAAGTAGACCAAGATACATATATTGCCTTCGTGGACATTGAAAAAGCATTTGATAAAGTAGATTGGGAGAAGCTCTTCGATATTATGAAAGAAATTGGAGTCAAATACAAAGAACGAAGACTCATATTTTCACTTTACAAAGAAGAAGCTGCCATAATATCACTTGGTAATGTCCAAAAGGAAGCAAAAAATACGTCAAGGGGTGAGACAAGGATGCTCTCTGTCGCCTGTACTCTTCAACGTATACATACAAAATGCAATTAATAACATCAGGGAAAAAATGGGCCATAGAGAGGGGTTAAAATACATGGCCAAAAGATTGATATGATAAGGTTTGCTGACGACATTGCTCTGATTGCTGAAACTGAAGATGAACTCACTGAAGCGCTGACATCCATGGAAAACATATTTAATTCCAACTACAATATGAAGATAAACAGCACAAAAACCAAAGTCATGAGAGTAAGCCGCAATGAGCAGCAGAAAATTAACATATCAATGCTAGGAGTACCCCTAAAAGATGCAAAAGAATTTGTATACCTTGGAAGTACGATTACCTGGGATGCCAGAACAAAAAGAGAAGTCAACAGTCGAATACATCAAGCAAGGCTAGCTTTCAATAAAAAGCCAAAATTCTTGAGTCAAAGAATATTACTTTAGGGCTCCGCAAGCAACTTGCCAAAACACTTGTTTGGAGCATCTTAATGTACGGCTGTGAGACATGGTGCTTATCTGAAAGTGATAAAAAAAAGACTAGAGGCCTTTGAGATGTGGTCGTACAGAAGAATTCTCGGAATTTCCTGGAGAGACCACGTCACGAACAATGAGGTTCTCAGGATAATCAAGGAAGATAGGCACCTAATAAGAACCATCTCAGAGAGGCGAGCCCGATGGATTGGTCACATCATGCGCCACGATGGTCTTCTTCACGATATTGTGGAGGGGATGGTTGAGGGTAGAAACTGTAGAGGGCGCCCTAGACGGGAGTATTTACAGCAAGTATTCGAGGACATGAATTGTAGCGCTTATGCTGAGCTGAAAAGGGTTGCGGAGGACCGAGAGGAATGGAGATCGAGATGCAAGATTCTGTTGCTGCAAACCAATCCACCGGATTGATACTACGAAGAAGATAAATATATATAGTAATGGTATTTAAAATATATATTTGAGAAATCCGTTGTAGAAGGATTAACGGTTATAAGCTTAAATAAAAACTGGTGGAGCCTTCATTCATTGTAAAACTGCAGGAAACCAGCAAGTAAAGCGGGGCCCAGTGTGCTTCATATTTAAAAAAGGTAAGAAATATTAATCTATTTGGTATTTAAATCTCAAAGCTAATGCTTAAAATCTAAATAACAAGGATTATCTAGTACTTGTTAGCTGCACTCGATCAAAAGAAAGATACGTTGACTATACAGCGCATGTTTTGTTCAATATTTCTATACGCCTGCAAATCTAGCCATTTTACAAAAAAAACAATGTTGCCATATAATGAGTTATGAAAATAGATGGTTGTGTAAGATACTGAAAATACTATGGTTTGCTTTTGTGAGGAATGACGAAGTGAGTGAGTGGGCAATGCAGCTTTCTATATACAGTCAGACGAAGGTGAGAAATGGCTAGAGTATGTACTTGCTGAAGGAGAGCATAAGCTATAGCTTTCCTTAGGCTCTTGCTGTTTTAAAGTCATCTGGCTAATATATATATATATATAATACACTGCGCAAAGCTCCAGGAGGCGATAAAGTTCACACTACCATGAAAAATAGTATAATTAGTTATATTTACAGATATGTATTATACGTTTATAGAGCGTAATTGAATTTTATATTTATTTTATATCTCAATATCGGTGAGTGTTTTATTTCTAAGATATGCTACTCCTCGGAAATGGGCTGAATAAATGAAGATACGCCTCTGGCTAGGTCCTCTTAGCCACGTAGCCCAAACAACCATTCGGACGAAGAATTTTATTTGTTTAGATAACGTTCGGTTACTTAAAGATGTTCACCTTTCTTCCACATAAGAGATGTATTAAGCGCCTTTTCCTGCAGATCGGCCGAGGAAAACATAAGTAACGTAACCATAATATTGGCGTTAGAAATATAGCACGTGTTACACAGAAAGGAAAATTTTAGTAGCATATAAAACTTCGCCCAGGTAAAAATGTAGAACATTCTCGACCACACTGAAGATTTTTCCAACTTGTAAATTACAAGTGGTCATAAATAATCATGATTCAATAAAAATATATTTGCAACGGTCTAAAGTATTAAAGAAACAACTACAGTGGTACCTCGACATACGAATTTAATTCGATCCGCAACCTTGCTCGTATTTCAAATTACTAGTATCTCAAAGTAAATTTTCCCATTGATATTAATTGAACAGTTGATGACATCAAAGGTGCTTTGACGGCGAGAGCACACTGATAACTGATAATCTGATCGTGACCCCCCCGGCCACGGTCAGTGAAACCCCCTTTCACGTGGGAAAACGTGATGAATGATTGCATATATCTCAAATTTTGCTCGTATTTCAAAGCAAAAAAATGCTCGCTCAACGGCTCGTATATCAAAAACTCGTATTTTGTGGCACTCGTATGTCAACGTACCACTGTACTTCAGATGGTAAAAGTATATAAATATAAATATATACTCGTATATGTGCACAATTTACTTGAAAGAAATATCGCGTTTGACTTCGAAGTAATATAAAAATCTCTTTATTTCACTACTCTGAACAGAATTCTCAATTGAAATAAGGTGATATCTCGTCTAACATAAGTCTATTGATCGAAGTATAAAAGAGAATAATTTAAGTAATGCATACAATACTTATTCCTTCTGAACACAACTGCTATTTTAAATCAATACTAACACATAAAATATGTGTCTCTATCTGTTACAAAAGCAGTAACCAATGGTAAATCTGACTCACATATTTTGGTGTAAATGAAAAAAAAACAAGTTCCGCTATGTTATCACTTTTGAAAAGAAGATAAATACCATAATTATAAGCATTTTAAAAAAAGAAATCCTTTAGAGTGAAACGCGTTTCCATCAATTGCTGTGAGGTATAAAAAAATTACATATGTTAACGGTAAAAAATTACTAAGAAAATGTGACAGTGTTGCTTTTATTTTTATGATTGTTTAGAAATGGCTGATAAAGTGAACACAACGCACTAGACCTCAGTGTTATTTCTGTGGATAAGTATAAAAGCTTGACAAAATAATATATTTTATTTAATGCAATGTAACGAGTATATAGGGAAAACATATCATATTCAATATTTATGTATCTTTTAGACTGTTTGCAAGCAAATGTACAAGCTTTCCTAACTCCCGTCTATTGGAAGTCTCTTCATAAAATATATTCTGATGCAGAGACGCACTTGTACATTTTTGATGTTTGTGTATTTCGTATTCAGGTGATCGGTTAGTTTCTGTTTCTGGTTCAACAATAATTAGTGGCCGACTGCTGCGTCATCGCCGTCAATGATGAATTGTCCAACTTCCTGTTTGTCTTCAGCAGCAGACGATGGCATGAATGGAGGGTCGTCACCCCTGAATGGACCGTCCAGGAAACCGGTCGCAGCTCAGTCAACACCGGACGCACGCCTCGAGGAATCAATTTCACGGACTCTTATACAATACTGCTTCATAACAGACCACAAACTATAGGAATATATGATAGCAAGCATAAAAACACATCAAAAAATTTAATCACATCTTTACAAAGTTTTAAAAACAATGCTTCAATCATTGGTTGAATATTTACATACATTTTTATATCACGTGATTTTGTCCAATACAGTTTTAAAGAGCAGACAGCTAAGTACAAAGAAGATTATGAATAAAAGTTGTATACACATACATTATAATTAGTGCCTTGATCATGAGTGATTAAGAAAGATATTTTATTTGGTGGGCTTTAAGAATATATTTCAATATTTGAACATTTATAAAACAATCTTTAACAACTGATACAAACATATAAATTAACTAAGTACTAAATTTATAAGCAGTTTAAATAATACGTTTGCCGGTGGGTATAGCTCAATGGTCAAAGCGATTGCTTTGCAAGCGAGTATTAAAAAGATCGATACTATATTTTTTACATGATATTGCTGAAAATATATTGGTGCAAATAAATATAAAAAATATTATCTTTATTTCTTTACCTGCATTCTTTAATATATTTTTCAGCTGAAGACTTCAGTTTTCAATGAGAAAAAAGACACTTCAATGTATTTAAAGTTTATCGATTAGAGCTGATTTATTTATAGTTCATCTAACGTTTTTTAAGAGCATAATTAAATATGTCTCAATTTATTATTATCATCATACGAGTATGTAGTACTCATAATCTAATGGCGTATTTGATGTCACGTAAACACATACAGGAGAATACCGACAGATGGTGATTTTGATTCTGGAGTCTCATCTGTGGAATTTTATGATAGTGCATATGGAGCATAAAGCGCTGCATGTGGAGTGTTGATCCGCCAACGTCATAGACTACAGCCCGAGATTCACGCATTACCGGAATTTACTATGAACGGATGATCTTCACGGGACGACTTTCGTCTACCACCAATTTCAATTAATACAGATAATATAGATAAATAAAATAGGCTATTACTGGCATTGTACGTGTGAGGGATCAAATTAACATCAACCGGGGTATCTTAGAGCTCAGAAATCGATAAAAATATATATTTTTAATCTCCGTCGGGGATCGAACCCACGACCTTTGGCTTGCAAAGTAAACGCTTTGACTATTGAGCTATACCCGCTGGCATTATAATTTATTTTCATTGTGTAAGAGAAAGAGCATTGTGTTAAGTAGAGTAAAAGTGCAAGGTAGGGTGGGTGGTGGTACAACTTGATACGGGGAGGCAGCTTGCTAGTAAGACATTAGCAGAACAATGTCGTGTCACGCCAATTTTCACTTTCGGATGACTTAGAAATGTTTTCGCTCCGTTAAAGATTGCTCAGCTTCTCTTAAGAGGTACTTAGGGAATAATTTACAACTTTACTCTTACAGGAATTTCGTTTCAGATGCACTGATGCCTTTTATTGGAAATAACATACGGGAATGTTTTTTAGTAGCGTTAAATTCTTTGTTCAAGAAATATGTAGTTTTAAAACGCTTGAACGGAGCTCTTTCGTTTTAAAATTACTCGAATTAATACAATTTTATCAATTAAAATGTATATAAAATATATATTTTATTTTTAATATATACCTCACTTGATCTTTTTTTTTTTAAATATATCGAAGGTTCCATTATGCAAATTTCTGATAACAAGGAGAAAATAAACAACCTACACTCTCGCCTTTTGGAAGATATAAGTTCAAAATTGAAGTCCAGTGCTGATACCCTTTTTGTGTAAGCATACAATATATAGAAAAGTCTAGAAGAATTACAACAGATATTGAAAGAGAAATTTCATCTATACTTTTCTCATTGACGACACAATACACTGAAGAACAATTTTGTGGCTTTGATGATACGCACATTCAAATTATTGAGAGTTAGCAAGTGATTCATATTTGTGGATATATATTAGCAGAAATATTTTTTTATGAAGGATCGGGATGTTTATTTGATGTACTTAAATTTTATTTTATAAAGTAATGGTTTTGTCCCCACAATGGCAGCGTCTTATAAGGTAGACTGTGATAATATTCTTGTGATTATGAAAACTATATGAATATTTATTGAGTTATTTTTCCAACATAAAAGCCTCCTTTTATTCAAGCACGTTTGTATTTTTACTCTAAAAGCCAGCTAACGTGAAAATATATTCAGCTAAATTATTAGAAACAATTTGCCTTGTTAGATCACTTCTAATTTCCAAAAATTGAGTTCCTATTCGTTTATTCTTTGTAAAATATATGCTTCATCTTTGGAGTGGATAAAGCAGAGAGAGACACATATACGAGTATATGTAGATAATAGCCATGGACAAAATAAGTTTTACCTTCGCTTACACTGAACTCACAAAGGAGAATGTTTTAATTTAATCTGTATCTAAGTACGGGTTAACATATGCAGGAACTGTACTGCATTTTGAGCGAGAGCGGCTTCCAGTTTCACTTAGGTTTTGACGACCGTCCCGCTGCTAATGCAACCGCCAAAGGCCGACAATAATTAATGAAGCGACCGGCAAACAAGCCCCGTAAATAAGCTGAAGTTCCATCACGGGACGTAGGCCCAGGATCCTGGCAGGAGATCACATCCATTCGTCGGGCATCCGGAAACCCTGCATATTTATGTACAGCCACCGCACCAGATGTCACTTAGTTGTTCTACATTTTACGATGTACACAAGAGGAGATCCGCAATTTTGTATTGCACGAATATTCGTGTCTCTAACGTAAGCAATTTTACTTCGAAATCATGAAGATATTGAAATACCATATTTAAGTAATATTACAGCCAAAATTTCTTTGACGTCCATTTTTTGATTTGTAAAGGATTGATTTTTATAAAGGATGTTTTGTACTGGAAGTGCTTGCGGCGATTTTTTTACTTTGGGTTGAACCACCTGCTAAGACTCAATAGTACCGGTTGAATATATTTAATTATACTAGTCTTTTTATGTAAACAGGTGTAGGGGAGCATTTGGTGGAAAAGTTAAGTAACAATGACTAATAGTAGACCGTAAAAAGGATATGATGTACAAGTAATTGTATGAATTAGATTGAGATGTATCCTTAAGGTCTCTTTAAAAATATGCTACGAAATATCATACATTATGATATATTTTTTTTGGTTAACATGTTTTGTTATAAGTTCATAAAATAATGGACTGTGTACATCTGTAACAAGAAGAATACAAGACAGTCTGTGATTGACAATCTGTTATTGAAAAATTACGTTACATTAAGCATTTCTATCGGAAAAAATAATAGTTGATATTTGTGTATACACAAATTTACAGCACACAGTAAATATTTATTGACAATGTTGTATGTTTTATAATACAAAAAAAAAATGATTAAATTTTCCAGTATCATGTGGAAACCAATTTAAAATATAGCATCGTAATGCGAACGTTGATTTCGTTAATTTCGCAAGTACATGCCAAATAAGACATTTATTAAAAAACTATAAACTTGTGCCTATATTTTTGAAAGTATTCAAACCATTGATGACTTATGATTTTTCAATCTATAGTGTGAAATTCTCTCCAGTTGAATAGCTCACTCGGTGAATTTACACGTGTATGCTTAAAGAGAGACACGTGTTTGTATGCTGGTAAGTAATGTATCTAAAACATGGTTTTGTCCTATGATTTACGCACGTGTACACTGGCAGAGATATCTATTTGCATAATTTTAAAGTGGACTCGGTATCAAGAGCGTCGCAAATAATGCTGAAGTAAAACATTTCTGTGTTGGGCTTCAAACAATGCAACGACCAAGTACTTTCTACGTCCGGTGAAAGTGAGACAGAAATAAAATTGAATAGTTTTTTATGACCCACAGTTAAATAGATGAAAAACCTGCAAGACCTTGCTATATTTAACTCATTTTTAGAGAACATAAATGTCTTAAGACTAATAATTAAAAATAAGTAAAAACTAGAAATTAAAATATCATAGTTTAATTGAACAGTGAATTATAAAATTAAAATATTATACAACTATGAAAAAATAATTATAATATCGGATCAATACACTTATATATAATATATTTAAAAAAATATATGTCAGATAGTTAAAATGAAATGTACACTGGCAATGATTTAACTGTTGAATATATTACTTAAGCAAATTTATAATACAATAACAACAATATGAGAATAAAATTCATTCCTACAAAAAAAAAAACACGACTGATACGGGAGGCTTCAGAACAGCAGCCTGCGAACTTGTATGGATAGCACATGTAGTACCATATAAATATTTGGGTGTTCATTGATCGGCGTTTTTAAGTAGATCGGGTCAGCCGTCAGCCCGACGCTCCTAAAGCCAGGGCAAATTTTGTTTCCTCTTGTTGAATCCTACCGGGGGCATGTACAAGTAAAGAGCAAGGATTTGATGAAATATTTAAAATTATTTGACGATATTTGAATAGACAGCGTCTGAATGACAAACATACGCTTTAACCAATGCACTATGCTACCCGGCCTGTAAACACTTTACTATGCCACCCGTCTGTATGCATAGAGTTATATATTTTCAAATATGTGAATTTGAAAATAAATAACTTGTACGTTATGATTTTTTTTTTTTTTAAATAAAACTTTAAAATATTGGAATTTTACTAACATCATCAAATTACAGAAACTATTTCAAACACGTAAAGCTTGGGTCATTAAAAAATGGACTTAAAAAGCTCTATCAAATGCAGATCTCCTCTAGGAAGACCCGTCTCGGCGACTTTGTAGAAAAAAGCTCTGACAAGTAGACAGGCGAAAGCTCGGACTCACAAAGACTGGATTTTCGTCTGTGCGATTAAAACTTTAATCAGACCCAGCGCGAGGCGTACCTGAAACTAAAGGGATTCGTGTCCGGAATACGTATTTGAGTTAAGTAAATTTCCGCGTTGTGCATGATACATGTTCCAGTTGAGTCGCTCTTAGGTGAAACACAGTACACGAAATATTTTTTTTTCAAAGCACGTACACAAAAATACGAATAGACTGTGATACAAAAATCTCATCAATAATTGTTATCATAATATCTTCCTATTTTAGCGCCTTCACAATGGATAACGTTTATGGCTTTACGTTGATTTTTTATTGTCATATTTAATCTGTTTTCAACACTTATAATGTTCAAGTGTAACTAAATATTTAATACATAAAATTGGAGTCCAAAATCATTAATAATTTACATGATATATCTACGAATTCATTGAAAAGGTTCCTTAGTTAAAATAAAAATGATATTATAGTGTTGATCTGCTAGTGTTATTATACTGTAGCATGGTACTTACGGATTAACGTTTTTTTTATTACTCTCTCTGAATGTATAGTGTTAACGTGATGGCTTTCAGCTACGGTTTTTTTAATAAGTAATCTATAACAGGCAATTAAACAACCGAGAATATAAGCGAAATTTTGTAAGCTTTTTCCAGCTTAAAAAGAAATATGCATTGGAGACGTAGAAATAACAATTTATTGCATGGCACGCATACGCATTTTTAAGGCTCTTTATAGTCCCTATGACGACATTTTACCCTACTGCAACATCTTCATAATAGTCTTTTATTACGTCTCAAATTTCTTAATTTATCATTTCTATACATAATTTAGTGTATTTTATTTCAACACGGGCAAGTTCTCGCGGCTTCCGGAGAGCGCCACCGGTCCGCTAACTGAATTACCTCGCTTAATACTCTGGATGAAATTTAAAACGCTACGTTTTACACTCGGATTGTTTCGAGTTAATTTAACGTTTCTAGCGCACCGAGGTGCCCCTGTATGGACATCCCTCCGCTCGGAAAGCTCTGTCCAGGAAAGAGGACGAGGAGAGGGATTGTTTCTATTTCCGGTGCGGACGGAGGACTTCCGGGCAATAAAAGTCAATGTATATTTAGCCTCTCGCTTTCATTCATCTTAAATTATTCTCAGCAGATTATTGTATCGAATCTGAATTTCAGTTGACAAGAGAATGGCGCAATAATGCGATAGACATCATTGATTTATACGGATAGTAATATTTGAATACAATTTTCACCATGGTGTTTGGAATATTTTTCAGTATTTCCTTTGGCTTAAAAGCATCTTTTAAATAAATGAAAATATAATGGTATTACAATATTATTGCAGATATAATATTTGATGGTGATTGTAATTCTGAAGTCTCATCTGTGGAATTTTATGACGTTTACCATGGTGCATATGGCTAAGCGCTGTATGTGGAGTAATGATTCGCCAAAATCATAGACTACAGCTCGAGATTCACGCATCATCCTTATTATTTACAGGAATTTCCTATGAATGGGTGGTCTTCACGAGACGACTTTCGTCTACCATCAATTTCAATTAATAGGCTATGACTGTCATTTTACGGGTGAGGGATCACAATGCTAAGAAATCGATTAAAATCCTTTTTATTTGTTTTTAATAAAATATACTATATCGTATGTTTCGTATTTGTGATAATATTTCATATGTGTTTAATATTGATATTTCTCAGAATAATAATAATCAATAGAATGCTATGAAAACAACATTAAAATAAACTATTTCGTATTTTCGTATGAGTACATGTACTTTGTAATTAATCTTTACATACATTTTTCCTTGAAATGCATTAAAACATATAATATTTCAAAGGTTCCTTAAATTAAGACACTCAGACGAGAATGTCATAAATAGTGTCAGATGAAACGTCTTACTTAGAATGGTAAAAAATACAATGATGAAAAAATCTTCTCTTAATAAACATAATTGGTAAAGAGTAGTAAATTCGATCGTTAAAAAAGTACCCGTCTCATTTATTTTACTACTCAGTTTATGAATACCGCGAAAGAGCTTTAACCCCTTTATCGTCGTGTGCCTCAGGCAGGATGTTCTATCACTTTCTTGTGTCAGTAACCCCACAATATTTAATTTAACCGTTAATAAATGTTCAATTTACCAAATATTGGATTAACTTTTCTAATAAATTTATGAAAAAAAAATACTCATAGTAATATATTTAAAAAAAATGTATATATCTTACAAATATATAGTACAATTAAGCGATTCTTCGACTGACAGGATCAAGGATATTACGTTATGGATGGCGTAATAATATAAATGAGGCGGAACTTAAACAATAGAAATAAATTAAGCATAATCTACATTGTTTTGTCATATTTTATTGAATTTGTTTTAAAATTTTATACAAATTGTGTCATTCATTTCATTTTGAAATCCATACAAAGTAGTAAAAAATAATGATCTGTGCCCTTTTTTAACATGGATTATGGGGATCAATTTTATATAATATAAATATAATGAACAGTTTCTTTACTAAAATTATAAAAAAAAAATTACGGAGAGTTTGATTAGCTCTCCGTTGGTACACAAATACCAACTGTATGTATTTTGAAATAAAAGTTTGACGTAGTCTCCAGCAAATGCAAGAACACAGTCTTCATTTTTATAAATAACATAATTCATTTTTAAATTAAATAAAAATGATTATTTAATTTGATCATTGAAAAATTCATTGTTTTGTATAAAGTAACAAGTGTAGCTTGCAACATACTTCTTGATAAAGTCAACATTGCTGTAAAAAAATTCGAAAAAAACTGAAATATATATTTATTAAGAATATATCGTAGAAAATGTGACTGCTTACCAATCACTGTCACAGAAACAATTCTGGTACATCGATGATGTACATGTTGGTATCTTAGCTCCGCACATAAGAGGTTAAGGTTCTTGTCCTGTATTATTTAAGCCTCGCCGCGTGGCCCACAGACGATCTCGGAGAGCTTTTGCCGAGCTTCATGAATACATCATCCCACAATGTCACCATAAACCAGCCGGGCGGACGTCTTATGACACGAGTACACAATAATTGCGGTGATAAATTTATCACAACAACCGTCTTGTGATACTCGCAACCGGAGAGCGACTAAAAGCTGCGCACTCTTCCGAGAGTCCAGGGTTTTATGTCATAGTGAAAGATACTCAGACAAACTATCCACGAACAGGAAAACACTATCAAATGGTGCTGAAAAATTGAAATATTTCCATCTTATAATAGTGCCATTTTTTGTTCATATGCTATGTAATTTAATTTCAATATACCATTTACAAAAAGCCTAAATTCAAAAATATGGCTATGTTTATATATTTTGTTTACTATAATTAATTAAAAACACAATTTGATAGATTTTTATAAAAGAGATATTAATGCAATGGAAAATTTATCATTCGTGTATGAAACTCTGACATACTCGTATTGTTTTGATTTTTTTTATATAAACACATACAGGAGAATACCGACAGATGGTAATAGTAATTCTAAAGTCTCATCTGTGTGATTCTATGACGCTTACCATGGTGTATATGGCTAAACGCTGCATGTAAATTGTTGATCCGCCAACGTCATAGAGTACAGCCCGCGATTCACGCATCATCCTTTATTATTACAGGAATTTACTATGAATGGGTGGTCTTCACGGGACGACTTTCGTCTACCACCTTAGTAGTAGCTTAGGAATTCAACTGGGATTTTTGCGTATAATTCGAGCGCTTCAAGCTCTCAGTCAAACTCTTCAGCAGACCACATATGTATGATTCACCTCTGTACATCTATATGCTACATACTTGTATCTATAAGTTTGATGTTTGTGAGATACATTTGTAAACGATCCACGCTTGTGTTTGGCACATATGACCACATAACTTGCGGTGAGTCGATATTATTTATAGCGGAGCGATATTTACGATACACGACCGGTATTCGCGAGCTTTCATATTAATAACAGATCCATCATTGTTCATTCGCAAGTGCAGGATGCTGGAGATTATTTACTGCATGGAATGTGACAAGAAAATAATCATATACTACTGAAAAAGGCGAATTTTACGAGAAATATAATTGGGGTTTTACTCGTAGTTATAACATTACAAAGAAATAATTAATTTCAGATCGTACAATACCATTTTTTTTCAATTTTATAAACAAATATTTTTATAAATACGAGGAACGCTGGTAAACTTTATTTGTTTCATGAAATATCAAATTAAGTAACATAACAAACAAAAAGTTCTTATATATCGATTAGCAAAAATATTTAACGACTAACACAATTTGGAAACTTTGAAAAACATGAAATAAAGAATTTCTGCGAAAAATAAATTGTTTATTAAGAATAACGAGTGGGCATTACAAAAGTGCCTCGTAACATAATTATGTAAGTAATTTAAAAACTTAACAAGAAATAAGCGAAGCCGAATTTCTTTGAAACTAAATCAAGAGAGAAGGCAACATTTAAATTTATTCCAGTGGGTCAAACATTCCTCTAGTTAATTAGATACAATCTTTGCGAGCTTTCGGAATCTCGTGAAATGATGACCTGCCTTATGGCAGAGCTTCGTGGATTAAAAAGTTTATTATGAAATAGAAGGAAAGCTCTGAAACAAACTGTCAGGCGGACAACTTTATGACAGGCTGAAATAAATCTTCCTCTGGAAACTAAAAGCTCCCTCTCAAATGTCCCCACTAAAAGTGTTTTTGAATTAAAATTTAGTGTAGAAAAACATTTTTTTCTGCATTAAAACGCGTACAATAACATCAATTATGAATAATATAATGGTAAAAAATATTATTCTTTCATTTGAAATTCAATTACAAGAATGTTTGTATTTTTTTATTATGTATTTTTGTTGTTAATAAATAAAATAAAGTAATTATTTAGAAGCAAATTAATTCGGTTATTTGTTTTAAGCATATCCGTAAATACTGATTATGAACAATAGATTTTTTATGACTGGTATATTAATTTATTACTAAGGTTATAATATTATTTTGGTGTTTAAATAATATGAATATTTGCACCTAATTTGGAGCCTAATTGATATATAGGTACAGAAATCTCAGTTTGCTTACAGTCTAACAATTTTTGTTAAGTCATCTTCAAGATACATTAAATACAAATGTACTCGTATATTGCTAAGTTGAAAATACCTTAGAATTACAAAACATTAACAGATTAATAAAAATAAACACATATAAATAATTTCTCCTACAAAAAATGTATCTTGCTTGGAGCATACGTATACAGTATTGAGAACTAGATGACATGTGTACTTGAGTATGCATTTCTTTCGGATAGTGCGCAACATGTTCAGGAATCCTGATATTTTGTTAAAATCGGTTTGTTTGTCCCTGACAATTATTTAAGTATAAGGAGGCATAGATTGTTGACCTGCCAGAGACTATGCCTCTTGGGAAAGTGATCAGACTGTTCAACTATATCGCCTCAAATATTGATATATTTTACTTGAGAGAAGCCCAGTTTTGGCTTTAGCTCCAGGAATTTATTTGTCAAAGTAATTTCGTGGAGTCTTCTGTTTAGCGAGCTTCGGGAATTTTTAATAATTGTTTTTAATAATTGTGGTTGACTTTTTTTTTCTATTACTTAAGTACTTAATCATAAGTACAGTCCTTTATTTAATGCGTTGTTTCTTCTATTTTCTTGTACCTTAGAACTAATTTTTTGTGTTTGTTGTTTGTATTGATTTATATTCATTATTTCATTATTTATGAACGCAATAAACTAACATTCTTAATGTTTGTAAATTTAAAATAAAAATGAAAATAAAATAAAATAATTTAAGAACACACCATCATAAATAGTTTCACGTTACTATGGAACTATTTTGGTGAGGACAAAATCAGTTGATAGTTAAGTGGCTGGATGATTGCCCCGGTAGCTCTTAGTTGAGCGATTATGTTATTCATAAATTTGATTATTAATTATTTATAACTCTGTATTTCATTTTTTTCTATACAAAGGTTTTAAACAAATTATTTGACTAAAACTCGTTTTAAAAAAGTAAACTTATTTGCCTTATTCCGAGTAAGTTAAAAGTCTTTAAACTTTCACATAATATAAATATTTATCATAAGAAAATGTACAAGACGAAATAAGGTATATGATACTGAAAAGAAAGTTTGAATTATTGATAATAAGCGTGAGAATCAAAAGTACCTTAAAGTTTTATAATTTCATAGGAAATGAAAAGGCAGGAGACAGTAGTTGGTGGTAAAAGCTTTTCACGCTAAATGCAAACCGGAAACTGAAAAATGGTAATTGTTTATTTATGAGGCATCGCGCACCTCAGCCGACCGACGGAACCTATTATCTTAAATAACAGGGGAGCTGCAGTCTACGAAGCTTGGCGCGCCAGCGTAGTCTCGTAGAGGCTTTTCCGTAGAAAACCAGAGTGTTTCAAGTGCTTTACGGTAACCAAATGATTTTTTTTTTCAGTGATACTGTTGGAGATGTTTTTTAATGAAATTTACTACTTTACTCATCCATATATATTCAAAACTAACCACACAACTTACTTCTAAGAAATCCTGGACCAAGCATCATATTTCCAATCAGTATTAAAGAATATTGTAATTCTTCGTCGAAGCGTTTGTGTACCATCTGGTGATCTAATAAGGATGCTTTAAAGCTCTGGATTCATTCTCACAAACATTTCATCTTCTTAAATGAATCTTATTGATTTGAGTACCGATGATGAATTTTGTACAAACTGTAATTCGAAGCTTTTTTTTATATATATTAGGTAATTCGGAAAGAAATGACATTTGTTTTCATTAAAACAATAAATTAATTTGAATATTAACTATGCATTATTATTGTATTAAATAATTGACATCAATTTTAACTATGTTCTTCTACAAAATGAGCAAATTTTTAATACCTTTGTCGAAAAAATCAGGTGGTTTACAGTTAAAAAATGAATCCAAGTGATTATTCATCTACTCCATATTAACAATTTTGGTATCGCAAAATGATTGTTTCAGGTATCTAAATAAGTGGTAGTCTGATGGCGCTTTATCAGGTGAATATGGTGGGTGAGGTAAAATTTCAAAAGCCAGCTCTCTGATTTTATCCTGGGTGATTCTTGCTGCATGCGGTCTTGCATTGTCGTGGTGAAGAATTCACCTCTGTTTGCTGACCAAAACCAATCGTATATATATATATTACTAAGCGAACGCTTATCATTAAACGAAAGACCAATATAAAAAATGTCTTTCAAAAAAAAAAATCAATTTCAAGCTAAGATGTTTTGATTACTTTACAAAATAAGCAGATGAGAGTATATTAGATATATAAATATATTTTACTATAATTTACACTCATTGAAACTTAGTTGAGTTTTAAAAATGATGTGGTCTTTCAGATTGAAGTATTAATCAGGCTATGTTTTTTAATGCGATCCTTGATTTACCACCCCTATCCTAGACTAGACTGCGCCACTCTGACTACCAGCTTGCGAAACATTTGCTTTATAATTTCATGGCAACGGAAGACAGGGAATAAAAATGGATAACTTATAATGTTCTTATTATGGTTTTGACTATAGTTCCATTATTTGATTCATGAAACATGCAGGTACACTCGTATTTAATTCATGTTCATTTAAATAAATATCTTATTTGGTGTAGAGAAACATCTAAAATACAAGAATTGCGGACATGAAATATTTATTGTTGCTGGTAGGAAAATAATATAAATGACAGTCCAACTATAAAATTCTAGGAAAATATGACGTAAAGGAAATTCATCACTCCTTTAACCTTCAGAAATATAGAGAATGATTAAAACAATATCATAAAATGAGTGATATATGAAAACGACAGTAACATTAAAAAAAAACTTTTTTATATAATGCAGCATTTCGAATTAATTAATTTTATTTAAGCATTACCAAAATTATCAGTGAATTGCCTTCCTTAAAGTACCACGAATATTGAGTGCATGTGGTATTGGATAGAAGTACCGTGTGTCGATGGTTGAGCCAATTCTTTTCAGCAAATATTTCAGGACAAGAAAAAGTCCAGCTAATTATGCAATAACATTAAATAAACTCTCTGGAAAACATGTTGTTAGAAGTCAAATACAATAACACCTGCTTTTCAAGCTCTTAGATTTTAGTGGACCTTCAGGAACTATAAATTATATAACGTTGTCACAAGTCAGATATTTGCACTATTTGTTTATTGTAAATAAATGTAGTTATTTATTTAGATGTTTAGCAAGACAGTGCATAGTCATTTGATTATGAGTGTATGAAAGCAAAAATAGTTGGCAAGAGAGTATACGACAAAAAGCATTATAATAAAACGCTTAAAACATAATAATATATATTTAATAACATATTTAATTTAAAAACAAATAGCAGTTATAAATGGATTTAAAATGATATTTATAATAAAAAACAAGATTTTACTGTTTCTGTCAATAATTTATAAAGAGAATAACAAATGGAAAAAAATTGCGATAAATTTTAATATTATGGATAAAGAAAAATAGGTGAATATAATAATGTACGTGTTAGTAACGATTGAATTATTCTTTTAAATTCAATATGAGAAATTCAAAACGTGAAAACACTACGGAACACAGCTTAAAAACATTATTATCATACACTTATCAAGAAACACGTATCCATCTTGTTCAGGACGGTTAGAGCCGCGGCGATCCATTTCTCTCTTGAATAAGTAACCAGGGAGAGCCGCCAGCTGGTCGTTGGGAAGAGGCTAACTCCTGGATGGGGAGGAAACGACCCCAAGAAACTGTCCCGACTCGTCAACCACTCACAAAGGAAACTACACTCGGGCACTATGATTATGAATAATTTACCCCAATTAAATAAATACGCGGCATAAATACCTGTTACAATAACCTTATTATGTGGTAGAATTTAAATGGTTTCAATTATCTGAAAAATTAAATAAGCGGACAAAGAAATTAAAATTGATAAGTTTTCGTTTGTAATTGATATAAGAAGAGTGATTAGATAATTAGTATAGTGAGTGGTAAAACAAGTATATTCAATTTTGTAATTATAACGTAAAATGGCTTGATTTTTGTGGGATATTATATCTTAGAAAATATAAATTAATAATTACTGTGTATTTTTGTGTTTTCATTAACGTCTAGAATTTTTTATCTTTGTTTGTAATAATGTAATATTTATTTCGCCAATGAAGATTTATAGCATAAAAATCAAAAGAAAATACCGCTTTATAAACCATTTTCTTCAATTAATCTGAATAAATGAAACAGTTGAGGTAAGGGTTTGAACTCATTACATTTGGCGGTGGTCATTTCACGAACTCACGGAGTCAAAATATCAATCCATTTAATTGTAAAAATATAGGTTTATTAATGCATTGTTCATACATAAGATTGTGAAATGTGTGGAAATTGAGTGATTATTTTAAATAAAAAATAATAATAATGAAGCATTATAAAAATACTAATTTTTCGTTTATTATTAATATTTGGTTAAAAATTGCTTTAAGCACATAGTTATTCAAGAAGACAACACATTGAAAATGTTATAAGATTTTTTTCCATATCTGCGTCATTCTGTAGTGACCATAAATTGCCGCAGTTAGTAGTTACTATCCAAGTAATGTCCCAAGATATCTCTGCAATCGAAGATCTATCTTTGAACTACTACGATTCCCGATTATCTTATAGCTGATATTTACGCATTGCCCTCAAATGACACAAATAAATCAAGTACAAAATATTTTACTATTTAAGACAAAATTTTGTTAGTAAAAAAACTAAACGATCTTAGGAGGTGTATATGTAATAAATTTGAAATAAAAATTAACTTGAATCAATTAGTAAAACAGGAATTTTAACGCGGGAGAGTTTTATCGCACACCAACCGAAATAAAACGTAGTGTGAGTATTCTGTTTCGCCCCGCTTTAACTTCATAGCTTAGAATGTACTTAGCGAAACGCTCGTCTATATCAAATTTGGATTGCCCCGAGGAAATTCCGCGTCTTGCGGGGCCAGGTCGAGGTGACGGTCAGACGGTGACTATCAATTTACATAATAATGTAGGCGATCCGCCTCTTAGCCTTAGAAACCCGCCGCGATCTAAAGCTACTCGTAGTAGAGCGTAGAAGCCGATATCGATTATGTTACATAGTACTTGAGGATGTACTAAGCTCTCTTAAGTGTTATTGGATTAAAACTCAATGCATTATTAATGTGTTTAAGGCAATATGTGCGTGAATTAATAATATACCACCACATGTTTTACTGATATAATAAAGAAGATATTTAGTATTGTCTTTTAGAACTCAATGAATAAGGCCCTAAAAGCGTTGGGTTACTTCTATGGCGTCCTTAAAGAACGCTTAAAAGGCTGAACACGATCAACAAACAAATAAATTAATTTAAAATACAATTAACTTATCTTTTAGCTCGTGAAAAAAAATGGATATCCTAATATAATAAGTTGTTGATTGTAAATAATATGAGAAATTATTTGCCTGTAGATAATATTTTAATTGTCTATCCATTTAACGAAATGACTTGTTTCTAAATCAAAATTCGAAAGAATGTGCCATTCAAATGAAAAGTATTAAATATTTCGTTTCGAAATATACAAATAAAATTTAAAAT
Source organism: Glossosoma conforme (assembly GCA_022606575.1). Taxonomy (NCBI): domain Eukaryota; kingdom Metazoa; phylum Arthropoda; class Insecta; order Trichoptera; family Glossosomatidae; genus Glossosoma; species Glossosoma conforme. Next base: position 2,029,324 of record JAGTXR010000065.1, on the reverse strand, counting down.
ACAATTTATCATTATTTCGAAATATCACTTGTGTCAGTTAACAACTTCTCGCCTTGGGGTCTTCAAATATTTTATGTAAAGTTAAAGTATAGGGTACTTACATCCTCACACAATTAAGCTCAATGAAAAGTAAAAGTAATGTTAACTATTTTTATATTTCTACACAAGTTATGTACAATTTTGTATGTATAAAAATAACTAATAAATAAAGCTTTTAATAATAAATAAGTAAATATTTGAAAAAATATGTTAAGTTAAGTTATAATCTTGTAAAAACTTGCAAAATTAAGCTATTTTACTATACAAAAACGCTTGTAGAATTTAGCTATTTTACTGTACAGTCTTCCCAGCGTAAGTATGAAAGTAATTTTAAAACAAGCAAAAAGGTATCAAGGTCTCTCTCAAGCCCAACAGAGATGAAAAAATATGTATGAAACAGTTTTATTTCACACAATTTAATATATGTTTGCGTTCTCTCTTGTTTTTACGAGGCTGTGTGCGGCTTTATAGTACTTACAGTCGCATTACACTCACTGGTACTCGTACCTCAAGCAAACCATATGGAAAACTTAAAGCGTTTAACTGCCACGCGAGGAATATCTGGTTCAATCCTCAAACTTAAGATGAAAATTAAATTTAAACAATAAATGAGTTTCTTAATTATCACAAATACCAGTAAAGAATTCCGGTAAATGTTAGATTATTTCTTCACCGGTAACAATTCTCTTGTACCAAATTAATGAATGTTGGTGAAATTCTTCATGCTTAGTTTATAATTTAGACACGCGGAAGAGAATGCAGCTATGTCTTTTTTTTTAAATACTATCCCGTCGATCTTACTGATAATACTTAGATACCTCTTTGGTAAATTGTGATTTTTATAACATTATCCATGTTTTTCTTATATGTGTATAAATATTTCTCTCTCGCATAATAAAAGATATGACTGATATCTATAGTCTGTGAAGATACAAAAGTGTACAGGATTGGGGCAAATACCTTAGACGCCGCAGAAGAGTATAAACTATATTTGCCTTTGTTTCAAGCCCTTGATCTCGAGCCGTCACCAAAGGCCGTCAGGAACCATACATAGAATGTGTTAAATTGTATTATGGAACCCAAAGCTGGTATGAGGTGAGCCAAAGACTATGACAGCTTACAGAGCTTTGTAGCGGCTGTTCATGACGACCATATCATCCAGTCAGGATAGTAAACATAATATTATGATAATGGTATAATTGTTATCATAGGCAGATCAAAATTTATTATTATATTAAGCCTTCTTTATTATGGCTAATGACATATTATCATCAACGAGATAGTTGCATTACCGTTTGGAGGTATTTTTCTGTACGCTATTTAGAAACGTTAAAAACAGTGGTACAGGACACCGCTCATAAAGACCGCATTTAAAGCAAATTACCAGTGCGTAATCATTCCGTCGGGTGAGTCCACCGAACCGGGCCCAGCTATGCGGTATAAATTATTAAGAAGGCGACAATATGATACATAAATATTCATGCTGAGAAAATAATTGCTGGCAGGATTGCGACCGCCCACGCGCCAGGGCCGGATGATCTATATCCAGACGTCCCACGGCACCGAGCCCTGGCAAAACTGGCGCCCCGGGGTCAGTCGCAATGTCACCAATCCGCTAGCTCAAGTTGTTGCCATTATAATGGGTAAGTAATGAACGCGTCTAGCCTGTGTGACTCGTGTGATTTATTAGTGTAAAGTGATTTTTTAGTAACCATTAAACATAAAATATTCCTCTATTACAACAACAGTCTATGCAAGATGGTAGCCTCCTGTCTTGAAGGATTCTGAGAGCCGTCTATGTTCTTGTGTGACCTCCACTATATAGGTGTTCTGGGACAAGGCAAAGACAATATGAGCTTTCTAAACTGTAGAACGTCAATTTGCGGTGAACATACGTTCCAAATGTGAAGTGGATGTGGTAAAAAAAAACATAAAATTTCCGTTTTTGATTTGGCTTCACTTGAGAAAATTACAATTTTAATAAAAAATGACAAGATTAATAACAAGATTAGAATAAATAAATTTGCGGAAATTCGTCTATTAATTATTGAAGCGTTTGCGAAGGAACAAAACGGCTTCTCGCATGAGTATTTATTCTTCACGATCATCCGACTTCCGCATCCAGGATACTCCAGCTATTCTTCTGATGTTGTCAGTCCATTTTGCCAACGCTATATTTAATATATCCCTAAAATTATAAACTTCGCCTTCAAAAAATTCTTTCACCCATAGTTAAATAGAGCAATTCTTCTTCGTAGTATCAATCCGGTGGATTGGTTTGCAGCAACAGAATCTTGCATCTCGATCTCCATTCCTCTAGGTCCTCCGCAACCCTTTTCAGCTCAGCATACAAATAAACGCGGAGCTCCGTATAACTAACATTGCAATATGTATGAATTTTAAATATATCATGCAATACCCAACAGAAAGCCTATACAATAAATTCAAAGTGCCAACGGTAGATACACTATACCAAAAATACACTATTTTACAGACTATTAAAGAAAGGAGAATTGAAAACTGGTACACTTGTCATTCTGCTAGGTATATGTACAACTTATTAATACCAAAATTTAACACACATCATTCAAAAAATGGTTACAAATATAACGGAATAGTTAATTTTAACAATCTTCCTCGGGAAATAAAAGAGATCAGTGATATTAAAATATTGATTGAAAAGGTGAAACAGTACTTTAAAAGAATGACGAACAGAACCGACGTCACTGTATAACAAATTGAAATAATGAAATGTACCAAAAATGTATTATTAAATTATATATACATTAAATTTAATTCAAATATATAGTATATTAAATCTTTAATCATATAATGTTAGTTTTATATCAAAATCATGTAAATGTATAAATATGTAATACTCTGTATAATTATATAAAACTGTAAAATAACATAGATGAATCCCACGCCACACACAAGATCTTATCTTTAAGTGGTGTGGTAAGCGAATGTAAAAAAAAAAAAAAATCACTTAACGCTACTTTTTTAGATTAAACTAATTAAGTAAATAACGCCTGCTGTTCAATGATTTATAGTAGAAAGTAGTATTGTTAAGTGTTAAATCTTTTTGAATTTATTTCATGAATTTTAAGTTGATAATATTTGACACTATATTGTAATAATAATAAAATATTCAATTTATTTCTCAAAAACTTGTTTTTTATTACTCGTCTTTGATTTATATCGCACGTTAAATTTGATTCAAAATTTCACTTTTACCTTAGCGTATGAGTATAATGTTAATTTGGAGAGCGGCCATCAAAACCACATGAATTTAAATCAGCAGGGGAAATAATAATTTGTCCAAATAAAGGTGAGAGTGGGAGGAATACACTTGAGCTGATGATCATCTCTTTACACCTGAAATGGGATTATTCGTTGTTAAGCCCACACCCGTCTGTTGGGCCCTTTTTAAAACGTCAGGCAGTAAAAATATTAACTGTTTTTATCGAACATTTTCGAGTCCATCGAATGAATATATTATACCAAGTTTAGTTTTTGATTGCTTCCAAAAAGCACATTGTATATTTTTAAATACTTAATTATAATCTATATAAAGTACACAATATCAATATTAATTTTTTGCTCCATGTTTGCATACAAAAATGCTTAATTTGAATTTGTAACTATTTAAAAATATTAGACATTTCCAAAAATATGTTTGACATTTTCAAAAGGGGTTTTAATGTTTAAATGCAAGACATTTCTCGAAGACATCAAATATTTTATTTCATTAAACTTTATATTTTATTTATCCACGGTTAATTTATTTAACTCTTTCCTTTTACATTGGACATCTCTGAAAGCAAAAAAGAAGCTGTTTTAAACAAATCAGTTAAAATGGAACATTTCACAGCGTTCTAGAAGAATATTACTACCTATTTCATTTGAAAAATATTCACTCTAATGCATTCAGTATGTTATGGAATACTGGAGCACATTTAACAAAAATGAGTAATATGTAGTGATTTATCATCTTTCATAAATAGTTATAATTCGAGATGTGTGTTGCATTTTCAAACTAATACCGTACAATTTCAATACTTTTTATATAATTTATTAAAAAAAAAATTCAAATTATGTGATGGTTTGTACGATTTTCATATGTTTATATGCAACTCAATTAGCGAGACGATGAAAACAAAAACAATGAATTTACTACCAAATTGTGTGGGTCCTTAATGGCCATAATATTTTGTATTTATTTCATAATGTTTCCTTTGCATCTTGTGGCATTGTTTATTGCCCAAGATAAAGCTGTAATGAAATTCAGTAGTCCAGATGCAGCAAATCTTTTGATAAATAAATTATTTTCACACCTTTTTTGCGTTATTTTTTTTAATTCCTTCTTGATTTTGGTTCCTATGAAGTTTATTTTTCTACAAATAGGATACTAAAAATATTTTTGTTCATGCTTCTGATTATTTATAAATACACCAATTAAATATTTGCCTTTGTTTATAATCTCAGTCTATAATAACTGTAATAAATAAAATAAATATTCTACAACTGTCAATCTTTTTTATTTTGTAGACTATGGCGGCTGACAAAGATTTATGGTTTCAGGTCATGAATATCAAAAACTCCAGTTAAGGGAGTGGAAATGGATGATAATGATATGTTTTTAACACTGACATAAATAACACCAGAGATTTTAAGTAGACTTTCGTCACTGTATATACACAATTCATAATTCAAAAAATTATGACAAATATATATAGTATTATGCAGCTTATGATTCTTTAGAAATGCACTAGATTGAGAATATGTAAGAATACCACCATGTATATCTGTCATTCTGCAAAATACACAAAAAAATCACACGGTTACATCAAACCTAAGAATAAATTTCAAGCAGGTACTAATAATATATGCAGAAATTTTAGTGGGGATAAATCGGTATTTATTAATGATTCTTGAAGATTAGCCTGATATTAACCTAATAACCGCCTAATAAAATTTAAAAAAATACCATAAACATGCCCTTTGAAGACAATTAAAAATAATGACTGTCGTTGACCATCCATGCTGGAGCCGGGCACTTGTCGCCCACAGCATCGGCTCGTAAAGTCCCGCAATGACCCATTTTGTTTCTTTGCATTTTTATGCTCTCGGACGCGCATTCGTATATATACATTAGTCGGAAACTAATGTACGTTTTATTACACGGCGAGTATGAACGAATGAAAAACGATTAATTCTCGATATCAAGGAGTAATAATCTCAAATCTGAACACCTGGATTGAACGACGAGGGAATAATACATTATTTTACATTTTTTAAAAGCAAAGGAATAGAATTTTGATGACATTGAAAAAAATAACATTTTTACGTAAATATATTATAATTCATAATATTCTGCTTGTAGACTTTCACTGCTGCATGTAGGCCTTCCACTGAGTCTCCTTACATGTTGGTCCTCAGTATTCTGCATCTAGTATCCTCCTTTTATTCTACAGGTGTCATCAGACTACCTGTGATGGGGATGGCTGACACCTCGTATGCCAGGTCTTAGATACTGTTCTAACATCTTCCTCCAATAACGACAGAAGTAAATTTTATTAATACATTGTTCCAAACAACAAGTCACTATTTTACTTATAAGAATGATGAATATTAATTACTTTATAAAAAGTTTATGTATGAAAAGAAAACTGTAGTACTTGCTTTATACTTTAAGTACATTTATGCAAACCACAAGCAACTTTTATGTATTCAATTAGATCTTGTACAACAAGTGCAAAACGTAGTAGAGTATTCATTTTATTTTATATATATTTGACAGTTTTTTTTACAGTATTCAACATGAAGATTGTCCTATCATAGGATGAAACGTGTAGTGGAACATAATTACTAAAGATTAAAAAGAACAAGCCAAAAACTTGATGCTTCAAATAAATTTTAAGTTTAATCAGTAAAAATATTATTTTATTTTATATCGGTTAATTAGATAGATGATTTTCATTAAAGTTTTGGAGATGAATCATTAGGTAGTTGTTTAGTTAAGCTGCACCTGAAAACCTTATCATCTGCACGCTAAAAGCAGAGTTATCTGCGCGTGATAGCGTTTCCGCATTACCATTATTGTTGGCGCTACAGCGAATCGCTGCCGATTGTTTCCATGGAGGCAGAATAATCATGGGAAATAACTCTGGTACGGTGTCAGCTCTTGCTGCACCATCAAGAGAGAAGAATACCACGGAGAGGCCCTACTGATCAACAAACCGCTATTATTTGAATAATTGAAATGCATAATAAATTCAGATATAAATAAAACAATTTTTAGAATTTATTCCACAATATATTTTTTGACGACATGTTTCAGCCAGGTCGAACGGCCATTATCAAGTCAGTTAGTAAAGTGAGTGTAAGCTCTAAATAAAGCAAAGAGTGAGTGAAAGGGTGGATATGTGTGATGGGTATATGTGTTTTGGAAATCATTAATGTATAAGGGAATTCATCACGTCAAAAATTATATTATGGAATAAATTCTAAAAATTATTTTAGTTATATCTGATATTATGGAATTCAACCAAGAATTAACGTTCGAAAAAATCGGCATAATAAATGTTAAAAACTGTGTTCTTACAAATGTCCGATAAAAATAAATGAAAAGGACCCCTTTTTATGTTACTATTCTACATTTAATTTATATAACAATAAAACAGGTGCGATGGTTTTACTTTTTTAAGAATGATAAGTTAAGAGAGCGAATACAACATCTTTTCATTTTACATTGGGACAATAAACAAAGGGTAACCTTGTTGGAATACATTCTCTGGATACTGCAGGAAAACATAAACCACTGCTGTCTTTTCGTTAGGTCTCTATTCCCTCGGAACCACAACAAACCGTTAGGAATTTTAAAAATAACGTACCCAGTAAAGGTCCTGCAGTAGATGTAGTATTTTTTTCTTCCTATATCCGTTGCATATATAAATCATATGGTTACTATAAATTGTCGCCACTTAGTTCTTCAAATAGCCATTGTTTATGCATTGTCCCAATACATCTTTGCATCCGGAGATCCATCTGGTACCATTTCATGGTTCATTACAATCTCTAGGCCAACAGTCCGAAGAGTTGCAGAGATGGCAGTTATAGTATTTGAGGCACAATTTGGATCATCATCATTATCAGCCTATCTAATGATGAACAAAGGCCTCCCGAATAAAGTTCAATCCTTGTTGATCCTCTGCCCTTTACATGTATTTTTGATAGTGCTTTGTTAATCAGAAATTTAAGAAGATTGGATAATTAGCTCAACGGTTCCAAGTCCTATATATATTTTCGAAAGGTGTGGCAAGGTGAGAAGAAAAAACCATAATGGCTGACAAAATGAATGGTTGTAGCTTGTGACAAACATACAGCTTTGTTCTGGTTAGAGAGAAGATATGGAATAAGAAGTGGTTTTATTATTTGTATTCTTTCAAGTTTGGTCATTGCTCTGTGGTCACATTTCACCAGCAGTCCAGCAGTCTTCTGGGTTGGCTGACTCGCCCACCCATCCTCTGATCGCCTCGCAAACACGATCCCATATTTCAGACCCTGCATCACCAGGATCATTAACCCAGCTCCACCAATATCAATCGTTGTGTCGTCAATTTCTCCAAACAGCAAACAAACTAGACTTAACTCTCTAATGGTGTATAACTTACTGAACTAATGATATCCAACTGACAACTGGGTAGATAAATTTTTAGATGGTGACACAAGAAAAGAAGACGAATTCTAACTAAATTCATAATAATTATTATTTTTTGGTGAACGGAAAATAAACATTATTTAACTGTTTTAATCTTAGTACAGAATATGTGAACATGATGGTCGGTTGTGTTTACGTGTCTTATAATAAAACACGGGTTTTATAATACAAAATATGTACTATTTTGATTTTTTATCATCGGATTTGAAGTATTTCTTTAGTTTTGAGTAACTGTCTGTACGGACAGATCCGATAACGAAAAATCTAAATAGTACATATTTTGTATGGAACTGTAAATTAAAAGTAATTACTAAGATAAATGAAAAAGGTTGTGTCACAATCTTACAAGTATAATGCAGCCATGAAGTAGATATAAAAGAAAAATATACGAGAAGAAATACAAGTAATTTTTTAATGATAAAATTATGATTCGTGCATTTTTGGTTGAAACGTGACGTATATTTTTTAACTATTAACGTACGTAACCCGTATATTGACCATCATAAGGCTATGGCAGTATCGATTAGAATGACAATAAAATGCAACCTTAGAGTTTATTCACCGATCACAGATAAACTTCATGCAATTTATGTGTTTAGGTTTAAAATAAAATAAAACTGTTCAGGATATAACATACTAATGATGAATACCGAAATACTTTTCATAGGAGCTATAGCACTACATAATACTCGTATTCCTTCTCTATTCATAAGACGAAAATATTTTGTTAGATTTTTCATATTGGTCGGTGCTAGTTTGATTGCATTGATTCTGTTACTTTAGTACCAGTGGATACCTTTTCCGATTATTATTAGTCCACGAGGCGCCTCGAGGAATGCTCTGTTTTCTGTATTAGCCAATGACAAAATAATAAATTTAGTTTATAGCGGTATCATTATCCGTGGAGAAAGCCTTCTGATTTATTTACGAGTACCAACCAGCATTAAGAACGTTAATGGCGAACGTCAATTGTTGTTACGGCATAGATTCATAGCAAATAATCTATCGTTAATACACAATAAATAATTAAATCTACCAGCATCTTACCAATCTTAAGTAACTTCCTTAAAGAAAACCAGCATGTTTTTAAACACATGAAGAAAACTGAATTATACCTTCTATGATTTCGTAGTTTTTCAATGAGTCTGATAATTTAATAAAGAGTCACATTCCAAAAACATTTATTTTATGATATTTTATGAAGTATTGAAAATTTAACTACATTTAGTATTAAAAATTATCGACAGTATTTATTTAACAATTGCATTGTATAATCTGATAAAAAAAATCTGAAATGATAATAATGAAAAAAAAGTGTACAAAAATATACATGAAATTTAGTATATGAAAAACATTATTTTCGGTGACTGCAAAAATATTTTAAATGAATTATATTTTTTGATACAGTCATATAATAATTATACATTTGCATGGTACGAGTAAATTATTATGAAAGGACCAGCTTGTACTTTGCTGCTCTCAATAGAGGGAATTTGTCTCCCGAGCAGAGACCTCTGAAGTCATCCAGTGACAGATCGTGCATTGCAATACCTCCTAAGCCTTTGGTCCTGAAATCATGAAAAAATAAAACATGGTCAAAAATTTTAAATATTTATTTTAAATATGTCAACTTTTGTTTATTAATTCGAAATCAATTAAATAATTTAACTCAGAAATAAACTTCACTTTTTAGAAATCAATATAACATTGCATAAAACGTTGATTATTTACCTTGCATAGTCAGCTCTGTTTCCAGCAGTGTCAGCATCTTCATAACCAACCCACATTCCATTTTCTCCCTTATCATCAGCCACACGGAAAGCATAAGTTCCTAAAAATTAAAATACATGAAGAAACATTATTACAATGATTAAAATTAAAGATTAACAATGGATGCGTAGTTTGCATTAAATATAGTACTTTTTATTATTGAATATTTACCATATCTCTTAGTAGGGTCGGAAACTCTTCCCAAAACAGTATGAACACCCTTTTCGTTGCTCAGCTTATTGCAAACTTCAGCGAAGCTCAAAAGGCCGTCTTGTTTAGTGTAGGGACCTAAAAGAAAATCAGAATTATTTTTTTATTTGTGAAAGTTACCGGAGGTGAAAATAAAAATGTCGTTTTGTAAATTTTGATTTGTCAAAATTCATTGATGAAAGTTTTTACAATACCTTCAGGTGCGGGACCATCGGCGGTTATTGGTGGTACTCCTGAAATTTGACTATCAGCAGTCATCTTCCATGTGCGACCAAAAGTTGGCATTCCAAGAACAAGCTTGTTGGCTTGTACTCCACCCTTTAACCTAAAAGACATATATATTCAAAATACGTATACACTTCAATACACGTATATACTATGAAAGCCATAATGTTCTTAAGGAACAGACAGTAGACTTTTCATATACATACCACCAACCAACGAGGAAGTTGACGTTAAACTCTTGGTTCCTCTCAAGCAGCTCATAAAGAGGAGCTGGATAATCAGCAAGCTTAGGGTTGCGCTCAGGTGTATTGTAGTCAAAACCATCCAGCACCACAAAGTCCAGATTGTCGATGATGTGATGGGTATCAAAGTACACTGGAAAATAATGAAATGCCATGTATAATTCATATTTTATGAACACATTTAAGACTATAGCTTACTTTCAAATATGCTCTGATATTATAGCCTTTTGATATTAAGAAATTATGTAAAAACATATATTTCTTATCTAAAGTCATTGGATTATTTTTATCATAAAAATCTAATTCATTACACATTAAACTTACAATTGGTAAATTTTTTTTTTACTCCATGTTTCAAACTCAAGTATTATGGCGTTTTTTCTCTTGTTGCATGGTATATTTTTGATTCTGTATTAGTTTACGAAAGTTGATGACCATTTCGTTCAAAGCGATATATATTCTCAAAATTGATAATTAATCAAAGTTTTATAGAGTTCAATAAAGTAACTGTTGATGACTCACGTGTGCTGTTGACATTAGGAAGGACCGAAGCCGAGAGCAAGAGGTTGTCTGCACGAATGGCGTTCTTCAATTCAGTGACTAACTTTGAGAAACCTTCCTTATGGGCCTCAGATTTCTCATCTACGACGCTATCTCCGGTGAAAGTTTTCTTGAATCCATGCCAGATTGAACCTATATAAAACCACGTTAAATTATCTCATGAATAAATACAAAAAGGCTGCAGCTTTTAACTAACATAAATTGTACCATTATTAAATTTAGTTGGAAGCGTTGGTGTTTGCTGATTCTAATACAACTGGGGAGGCTCAGAAGCAATTTGTAATCTTCAAGTCTTGATGAAATCTTCTGGACGATTAGTTGGAGCACAAGATGGTGAATTTGTTTAAATCAAAATACAGTTTAGGTAGTTAATAAATGAACATCATGTCATGAAATCTCTTATTACCGATCGATCCGCGAACCTTAGTGGGCTTTATCTTGGGGAACTGCCAGGCAAGGTCGATTCCGTCAAAGCCGTAGTTTTTCACAAGCTCTACGGTAGAGCTGATGAAGGTGGCCCTGGCTTCAGGAGATTCAAGCTAAATCAAACAACATAAGAAACATACAGTATAACAATATTGAATAAATATTAAAGAAATAAGTTGATTGAATCACATATTTAAGTGTTTCATTAATTTATTCGTAAAGATATCTATATAATTATTATCGGAATGGAAAAAACCCGTGCTGTCAAGCAAATTAATCACCATTCATGCTCAGTATTTTTGACACGAAAATAGAAGATTAATGTGCATTCAATATGCATTAAATTTTATTTACCAGTGCGCAATACTTTTCAGGGTTATCCTTATCTGCATCACCGCCGATGGACAGCAGAACCTTCACGGTGGGGAACTTCTTCTTCAACTGTGTGACAACGCGGAAGTTTCCATGTCCCTGGTCCAGGTCCAGGTTGGTGTTCAGAGACGTGACTTTATGTGAGTCGCCAGCAAGTCCAGCGTATCCGTACACTAAATGGGTGCAGAAAGGAAGAGCTGGCTCCAAGTCTGTTGGAAGCATCTTGGCTTGAGCTGAAAGACAACAGTTTTATAAACATAAAAAAAGGTGGAAAAAAAGGTTGCGCATTGTACCCTACAAATTAACACAATGTTAGATCATGCGATGATACAATCGATTAAAACATAGGAGTCTACTTCATTCCTGCCTCGCTAGCTGAGTGCGTTATTCCAACATTATCCTTGATGTAATTTTACAGCAAGGGACCATATTTTGATAATCGTGTGTCGTTGGTCAGGTTCAGCCCTCACTAAGAACAAAAACATGCTTAGAGGATGAAGCGTCGGGATAATGATCCGATTTCCTACAATCAGATTACAAATTAATATGCCTCGGATACTACAGCGAATATTCAAGTCATCGGGTTTCTACTCTAGAAGTCGTTGGGATCAATATACAGTATTTTTCCAGCTAGACCTTCGGGTGCATAGATGTATTAAGGAAATTTGTGGTGACCATATGTTCCAGATGTGTAACGGATATGTGAGTATTAATAAAAAAAAACGTATTTAGTCATTGTATTCTGTGGCTTGCCTTATTGACTCAAATATAATAATTATTAAAAAAAAGTCTTCAACTTATTATTAAATGCTTCTATTTTATCTCATTTCTTATATATGTTATAAAGATATTATATTTATATATTTAAGTATAATTTGCTCAATATCTTTTTTGATATACAAATCTTTTAATGATTACAAATGACTTGCAACATTTTTTTCGAGTTGAAAAGGTCATCGTCTTAGCAAAAGAAACTATATATTACATTATATATTTGAGATTATTAGCAGTTACAAATATATGTGCCGTAAATAATCGATACTGCCTAAATATGCTAAAAAGTGATTCACCTTAATAGACAAGGTAAATATTTACTGGTAAATCAATTTTCTCCATTGCAGAAATATTCCAAGAAAACGATAAAAAAGCGATAATTAAATTAGCATTGTTTGCAATACTACGTTAATTCCTAGAACTTAAAATTAGCAAATATTTCATGATTTCAAGTCTTTGTTTATATTGTGTGATAAATATTTTAGATGCACGAACAACTTTCAAAAGTTCTTATGAATATATTAATAATGTATTTTATATTTTAAGAAAAACACAAATATTAAAAAAAAACATCCTATAAAAAGTGATTTTACTATCACTTGGAAAGATTCTTAATATAATTTTAAATTCTGTCTTTATATGAATTAATTAAATATGAAAATAAGTTTAATTGAATATCAACATTTTAAATAAGATTGCAGATATAATTATTATAAAAATGATTTAAGTAAATTCTGTATGGTTAAATGTATACGTGAAAGTGTGTTAAACATATTAATGCCGATAAAATAACCCTCAAGCTCATATTACACTTGCCGAACATCCGTACACGGTTAATATGTGTCGACAAAGAACTGACAGTTTCCAAATTTCCTTCCTAAATGCCACCGGTAAGCTTCAGAAAGCTCTTCCAGAGTCTGCGTTTTGTCCTTCCTACAATATCGGATCTCTTTAAGAAACAGATAAATATACACTTGTAATCTCCCCAACCCACACACAAAATCAACACACGTTTCTCGCATGCAGTCATTAGTGCACTCGTCTCGAACGGTTGTGCTCTCCTACGTTAAGATTTGATAAAAAATGCGCGAATATGATTATATTGGAGTTAGACTCCTAAGCGGCCTCCGGCGAAGTCCCTATTTCATGTTTATCGAATTCAAATTACTCATCCACTTAACAGTAATGAGCAGAATTTATATAATACAAAAAATAATGCTTTCTGTTTTAATCTTAGTGTTCTTTTATGTGATAATGTTATTCTGACAAGTCGTAATCTTATCGTTCATGTTTTGTTATAAATATAATCAATATTATACAATTTTATATTGGTAATAACATTTCATAACAATTTTGTAAATATACTCCATTTATTATGCTGTGGTGCATATCAGAGTTATAATACCATAAAGTTTCTTTAAAACGCAAATCAACATTACTTATATTATGTTTTTATTTAATTTCAGTTATTAAAGAAATATATTTTATATAATGGTGACATAATACGTTTATCCTTGACTTTGCATTAGCTATCTATCGTTTCGTCACCTTTGAATACTAAAAAATTCTTAGAAGTGGCAAGGATAGTTTTTGTTTTATTTACTTAAACGAATAAGTGACTTTAATTTGCATTATAAACACATTTTACCTTGTTTTGTTGCATATGGTATTTTTTTGATACTATTTACCACCTTCAAAATAGTAACTAAATATAAATTATTTAATAACAACTACCAATAATTATAAAGCAAAATTCAAATAATACTCCTGAACCCTCATTAAATCCACAGTAAAAGCGTTTGTCATTCAGTCGCCGTCGCTTCAAAACCCGACCAAGCTTGATTTTATAAAATTTATTCAAATCAAATCTAAGCTATATATATGCCCATGCTAAGGTTGAGCCACCCCTTAAGGAAAAAAAATCGTGCCTTGGAAGCGTTACGCTAATCATCGGGTCTCCTTAAAAATAAATTTAAAAAGAAGGTATTCTGCGAAAAGCAGACTATCTGACAAACATAACTGTGAAATGGCAATTGGCAGTGACCATGTGCCTCAAATTTGTAACTGATGTGGTAAAAAAACGGATTAACCTTTTATACTTGAATTTTGAAAAATAATATGACATAAATATTTAATATAGTACTTCTTGACAATAGGTCATATCATATTTGTTTATTTTTTAAATCTCAATGTTCACAAAGTGTTCAAAATAAATACGCGGAATGAAAGACTGAACTCATTAAGTGCAATTTATAAAATACCAATTTGATTGTGATATCAAATGTTTATACCTACGGTAGAAATATAATGTTTCGGATTGTTAACAGATGAAATATTCCATTATAAAATTAAAGTTATGATGATCACATGAAGGTGTTTAAATAATCACACTTACTCTGCCTAGCATAGCTTCTGCTGTCATAGTAACAGACGATCTTGGGTGCTTCAGTGCTGGCTTCAGCGCAGACGAAGAAGGTAGCTGCTGCCAGAACCAAGAAGTTGAGGAAGTTAGCCATGGTGGCTGTTGATGATGAGCTGGACGTCCGCTGGAGACGACAGTTCACGTATCACTGATGTCGCGAATGACCGGACACTGATAAACCGAGTCCCACGTACACGTTACTTTAACAACTCTGTTATTCGAACAAACAGAATTAGCATATAAGTACCTGCTTTAATTTAAGAATGATTCATGTTCTTCTTATAGCGTCCTCCTCTATCAGAGGTTGTCTAGCTTCTGCGTGATATTTATATTAAATTGTTTGTACTTATACTACTGTTTACTACTAAATATTTAACAGATCTTTTAAACGTTTTGTAATCGTATTTTATGTAATTTAATTCTAGATTTATTTCAATTGCGTGATCTTAACCCGTGACTCAGTAATGATCGCCTGTTTCGAGGAATAAAGAAACCTTGCAAAAATCTATGCAATACCAAGATAAAATAAATTTTTTAATACAATTGTTGTTTACATTATTTATGTTTGAATATTAAAAAGTGATAATTTAAAGTAAAGTATAAACTTTTATTTTATATATGCGTTTTGTTGAATATTTTTAAGGCCATCGTACATATTTTTTACAACTAGTATTTGTAACAAAATTTCATAATTTAAACTGCAACAGAATAACTATAGTGCTGTTGTGTGGATACAAAACATTGTAGTTTTATTTTGAACTAAGCATTAATAATAACTGAAATGTTTGGTGGTTATTATTGATGTTATTAACAAGCAGTGTCCTTCATAAATTTTATTATTTATCTTTTAAATAAAATCGTTTTTATATATTCTATTCATAAAACAAATTTTGTAGTGCCTTGTACCATAACTTACCTTGACTAAACCTTAATTAGCTCACCATGTCATTGATAAATCAAAGAAAAAAATACAAAGCAGCGTGTCTTTGAAGAAGTTTGTTCTTATTGCATTCAGTTGCAGTTTTGTTGCATGCGATAATTTGTCTTGCAGTCTCTTCTGTAGTTCTCGATGCACCAAAGATGCTGACTAAAGACTGCACCGAGAACAGTACATTTGGCTCAATCTCCTTTGTCTTTATGCTTCAATGGAGTTTTACCTATTAGTGTCATTCAATGGACAACTTACTCAACTATCATGCAAGCAGACATTAATTGGAATCCCTCTGAAGCCTAATTTTAAAATAAATATTTTCTTTATTTTAAAAAAAAGCCCATTCTTTGGTGTCAGTAAGATACTCGTCACATAATTAAATAAGAGGTTTTATTTAATTTCAAATATAATATATTCGGTATTGTGGTTAGGTTCTCCGCCATATCTCACTCTATCGATTTCCCGATCATTTAATAGTTTATCGATCGAAGTAAGAGTTTTACAAATAATATTCCGTTGAGAACAACAAGAATTAAATTAAAACGGTTTCTTTTGAACAGCAGACTACGTACAACACGCCGGCGGCTATAGCTCAATGGTCAAAGCGTTTGCTTTGCAAGCCAAATATCGTGGGTTCGATTCCCGACGGAGATTAAAAAAAAGGATTTGTAAACGATTTCTGAGCTCTAAAATAATCCGGTTGGCGTGAATTTCATTCCTCACCCGTAAAATTCCAGTTAAAGCCTATTATTTAAAATTGGTGGTAGACAAAAGTCGTCCCGTAAAGACCACCCATTCATAGTAAATTCCCGTAAATAATTAGGATGATGCGTGAATCTCGGGCTGTAGTCTATGACATTGGCAGATCAACAATCCACATGCACACGCCATATGCACCGTGGTAAGTGTCTTAGAATTCCACAGATGAGACTAAAGAATAACTATCTATCGGTATTCTCCTGTGTGAGTTTACATAAAAAAAAAGAAATACTGATTTGTACTCTCAAATCTAAATGACGTCTGCGAATCAATACTTCACATTTTTCATATATATATAAATTGATATTCAAAAATCCTCCTGGGGTCATCGTTTCTTAAGCGAGTATGTCGATGGAAAATGTAAATATGTAATTAATTATTTTTAGGTCGCTTAAAGGTGGATTTGACTGCAAGGGTTGCCAAACGGTAGAAAATGAAATGAAAATAACTAAGTATTTTTAAATATATACCTATTTAATAAATTATATAGCTAAGAAATAGCAAGTAACATGATTTTTTTTTACTTCACGTTATTATTAAAACCATAATTTAATTTATTTAAAGGATAAGAATAGGCAAATTCATCATCAGCTTGGCGTATTATAATGATTCATCATCATGAGTAGAACGAACTTAGTCACCTCAAAAGACTTCCATGAAAATATGTAATTTTTGAGTTTGCATACCTCACCTAAAGAGAACCTTCGCGTTTCTTAGTTGCGCTGAATTTATATGAATACGTGAAGATCTGTTTACATAAAAATAAAAATGCCAACTGGGAACTGCACCGCACATTGTACACTCAGCTCACTAGCCTTTGTCTTAATGCATCAATGCATTCTCTCGTCTAATTATGTTATGGGCTCTCGACACAATGGGATTTTTTGCTGCATCTCTGACATTAAGACAAGCACCTAACGAGCGATGGACCGGCGAAGAGAGGATAAGAATAATTCTCACGATGCTGTAGCGGACTTACATATACCGGTATATTAGAATACAACATATATACACAATACATTAATAATAGTTGAATCAATTATTAAATTTACATTTATTAAATAGACAAATATTTAGTACATTGTTCATAGATCACACTTTGCACTATTTAATCACGCCCTCATAGAAGGCTTCATCATTTTCGAAGTGCTTAAACATACTAATTTTAATTCATTAAAAATACTTTTAAAAATACTATTTTACAATGTAAAAAATTAATGAAATAAAAGAAAAATATGAAGCTTAACAAATTCATATATAAATTGACTTAGAAAGCTTTGAATTAACTTTTTAACTCAAAGTTTTAATTTGCAAAATATGTGAGAATTATTTGAATATTTTCCTTTATATTCTTCAAATTGCTAAGCGGTGATACGATATGAGTTATGAGTACAAATGCGGATATGAGTTTTTGAACTACTTTTTCATAGAACTATCATTAATATTAGAGAAAATTTACATTTCATAAGTTTTATATTTAATATATTTTTTATGGATAAAAAAAGTCTTGTGGTATTTTGGTGTATTTTATTTTGTTGAAAAATTAAATTCACTAAAATTAATTACATAAAATAAAACAACATATTAATAGACATTTAACGTGTAGAATATTATGAAAATATATATATCATCTTTGTTTGATCAAAGCTTTCGGTTGATTGAGAGTAGTATTTTATATCAGTGGGTTGATTGTCGTCGATCTGGAACCACGGCGATATTCTTCATATTTGGTTTTGAAACTTTTTGTATGACTTAAAGCCTGTATTTGGCTGCCCTCAAAAGAGGGAATTTGTCTCCGGTGCAGAGACCTCTGAAGTCGTCCAACGACAGATCGTGGATTGCAATTCCACCCATGCCCTTAGCCCTGAAACAAATATAAAAATATATAAAATGACTATCCCAGACTGAATCACGTAGAGTATATATTTTTTCAGTAACCTGAATTTTTTGCTAATTGTAACAAACTTTTTTGAATACTGTGCTCTTACCATATTCAAAATATATTATAATTATGAATAATGGTCATATATGGATCTAGATTAGTGTACATTATCAAATATATAACATTATTTATAATTTAAAAAATATATACTGTTAATACTTTAGGGTGATAAATATTACATTAAATATATAAATGCTTACAAATGGTCCACAAAATAAAACAATGAACATAGAGAAAGTGTATACTATATTATAAATATGTACGAGTAGCTACGTAGATGTAGCTTTTAGGTTGAGCCGTGTGTGGCATTTTTTCTTATCTCCTATATTTCGACCGCCATTGCAGCAGATATCTTAATGGTTGATAGTTTGTTTTTGATACAAATTATCGACCTTGAAGATTACCCTGCAATGATGCTCTAAATATCGGAAAGAATAAGAAATTAGCCACACACAGCATACCCCAAAAGCTACATTTAAAAATCTGAATACCGTTTGAAGGAATAAAATTATATATGTACGATAAATAAATTATTCAGAACCTTTCTGTGTTCGATAATATCGTGATTCCATTTAAAAAAAAACTCTTAGCCCTTTCGCATCGGTAGCCGATATATGCCGTTTAAGATTCCCCTACCGTTGACATCGGTAGCCGTGATATATCGTTTTGATACTTTCTTAGAATATAGTTTTTTATGCATCATCTGATACGATACAAGAATCAATGTGATATGTTAAAATAGACCAGATAAGTAAGTACATTTATGCTTAAAATACTAGTTTTATAACTGACAGTTTTATAACTGACAGTTTAATTTGTATTGCACCGAGCCATAATGAAAGGGTCTATGAATTCATGTATATTTGTTTACGAAATGAACGTATTTGTACGAGAACCATTTCTTTTTTACATTTCGAAAATATTTCTGCTATTTTCACAATGCATAACATCATCACTATCTCGACTGTCTCAACTTCCTACAGTCGACAACGGAACTGGTGATACCTGAGACCACCCTGCGGCTGAACATGTGGAGAAGCGCAACTGAGGGGAATACTTGGATTGCCCCGAAAGAGGACCTAGCCCCTGGACATGACCAAGGGTGGAATATATGGAGGTCCCTTAACAGATTTCGGACGGGAGTATGCAAGACAAGGACACAAATGAAAGCCTGGTAGTTTTACAGCGGACCGACTGAATGTGACTGCGGCGAGAAGCAGACCAAGTCACACCTTCTGGAGTGTGTGTTGTGCCCGAACAGCTACACCCAGGAAGACCTGATGATGGCCAGAAGAAACGCCATCGACGTCACCCACTTCTAGGCAGACAGGATCTGACCCTGTTGTTTCCGACACGATTATAAATATCACTATCTCACCTCACGTATCCGGCTTTGTTTCCAGCGGTGTCGGGATCTTCATAACCAACCCACATTCCGTTGTCGCCATTGTCATCGGGCACACGGAAGGCGTAAGTTCCTAAAAAATAAAAATAAACATGAAAATATTCAAAGTCTCAAAGTTTGCTGAAAAATTATTAAGTGCCACGTCAGTCTATGAAATAAAAATCCAGACAAAGCGGGAGTGATTAAGTATGATTAATACGATATTAGTGGCAATAGCAAAGTTTTGAAGTCTCATTATTATAAAGTTTCATTATGGTTAGTAGATATGAATGCGCATAAATTAAATTAATAGTTCTAAGATGAGTAACTTCACTATCTTATTTATTAATAGCGTCTGAGCATAGTTTCATTACATCATAAATTAGATGATTTTACTCGTAAAACGCAGTAACTTTGTGGTTTATCATATATAAAAAATAAAACAGTTTCAATTCAGTGTTTTTTTTTAAATTAAACTCTGAATCCTGTATTTAATAGTAAATTTTCTGTATAATTGCACTTTGTTGGCAGTTCTCGTCTATACTACATACTTGTTTGTCATGTTGAAAAAATAAATCTAGTAAAACTTTGTATGAAACCACTGAGAAAATCAGTATCGTAGATAATTTATTCATTCTCTAAATTTCATCAAATTCTACATTAAATTTAGAGAAAACATCGTTCTTGAAAATACTATTTAATAAATCATATGTGGTATTATTTAAAATGATCTTGCTTAAATAAGCTTTTAAAGAAAGTAAAAAGTTTCAATAGAAAAAAATAATTAAAAATATGTTTTTAATACAATTAGCATAATAATAGTATATTTTAATTCACGCTTAAAATTAAATATTAATTAAAAAGCATTTAAGATGTGTTAATCAGTGAGTCATATTCTTGGAGTAAATTTTTGTTATTGATTCTTTTATATAGCTCATACAAAAAATAAATATTTATTTATGAATATTATGTTATTGTTAGTGTTTTAATGAATCCTTAATTTAACAAAGCGTTAATGTTTTGTTATTTTATTGATGAACATTCTATATGCGTACCAAACTTTAAAGGTAATGTGTCGTCATGTTGCAAAGGCTCTTCTGTAAAACCATATTAACCAGAATGACAATGTGTCCAATGTGATAAAAATGAAAAAAAAACGTCCATACACACCACCAAATACCCATTTATAATTTTAAATGTTATGTATTTTATATAAGCGATTTTAGAAAAGTTTTATATCCAAAATTTAATTTACCAAATAGCGTGTCATAGTAGGACTAATATGAAATAATTAACTTACGTAAAATACTTCAAATAGAAGATACCCAATTCATGCAAATCATGAGATGATTTTTATTCTTTTGACCAAAATCTACTATTTATTAAAAGCTTAGCTAGTATATGGATATAAATATGAACATGTTTATGCCCGAAAAAAAAAATTTAGTCTTACCGTATCTCTTGCTAGGATCCGTTACTTTCCTCAGATGTTGGTGAATGCCTTTCTGGTTATTTGGATTAGATAATTTGGTGCAAACTTCAGCATAGCTCAGAAGACCCTCAGTTTTAGTGTAAGGACCTTTGAGAAAAACCAAAAATAATTCAATAAACATAAATAATGGTACTTGTTAGGTACACACTCCGCGCTCTTTAGACATCATTTCTGTACCACATCATTAGTGGCTTGAAGTGACAAAATTCAAATAAATAGATTATAAACCTTGTTTACGATAACTCTATGTAACTGAAATTAACCTTTCAAAATTTTTGTCTTTTATATCCTCAATAACTCAAAACAACTAAATATTTATACGATACCTTCGGGAGCAGGTCCATCGGTGGTTAGAGGAGGTACTCCAGATATGGCACTGTCGTCAGTCATCTTCCAGGTACGAGCATATGCTGGCATTCCCAAGATCAACTTGTTGGCTGGCATGCCATTCTTCATCCTACATGAATAAGATAACGAACTTTTTACAAAAATGAAGAACAAGGTGGCGAAAAATCATGCGATATCATTTATTTCCTTCAAATGTTTCACTTTATGATCACTCACTTAATTATTTTGAAAAAATATATTTAAAAATAAATAATTAAAACACTTATTTGCATGCCATTTTTAAACATTCAACTTACAACTATGATTACAAAAAATAATTCATTAATCATTGGCGATGAAAATATAATCCCAAGATGATATTTCATTGAAAATCATATACCTCTTTCATATGATTATGAATTACACAAATATTGATCATCCGTTAAATCATCTATCACCTTTTTTTCTCATCAGCATTCTATTTACAAATCATCTGGAAGAATTTAGTTTGTTGTTCGCCATCCGGTATCTTACCTCCCCAGTACATAAAAATAATGACGATTTTCAATTAGAAATATTTAAATTTAATATATTGTACATACCACCATCCTACAAGGAAGTTGATATTGAATTCTGGGTTTCTCTCTAGCAGTTCGTAAAGTGGAGCGGTGTAGTCGGCTTGTTTGGGGTTGCGTTCAGGTGTGTTGTAATCGAAACCATCCAGCACCACGAAATCAAGGCTACCCATGATACTGTGGGTATCAAAATACACTGCAATACATAACATCTATATGAACAACACCATACTCATGTGAATACATGAATAAAATCACGCAATGTCAAAAAAGAAGACCTCTCCGACAGAAAATGTCCTAATTAAATTTCGAATCATTTACGAATAGAGATTTAAGGAACTACGAAATGATTTTGCACATAATGCTACTGTCTATAATTCAACTAATTATCTAAAATTTTTATAATAAATTCAGTTTCAACGTTATACACGCAATGCTAAATGTCAAGCTGATAACATTTGACATTAACGCTTCTGAGAAATTACCACTTAAATATGAAATCAAGACACTAAACTAATAAATAATCCATATGAGTAAAATATGAAATACTCCGTATTGTTATATTTTGTCCATCTTAATATTTTGAAAAGACGAAAATTTATTATTTTTCTTTAACTCTGATAGTGCAACCTGATTTGTTGGTTCCACTTGTACTTGTAGGTTTATCATAAAATAAATGTTGTTTTTATTCGACTACACTGAGTCAAGTATCTAGCAATATCGATAGGATGTTTGTTTTCTAGCATTGATTTATTTGATCTTTAGGAGAGGCAATTAAAACAAACAAAATGAGGCAGATATTAAATATAAGGAATTCGCACAAAAAATATAACTTACGTGAGCTGTTGACGTTGGGAAGAACTGAAGCTGTGAGCATGAGGTTGTCGTGACGGATGGCATTTTTCAGTTCGGTCACCAACTTGGAGAAACCTTCTTTGTGCTCTTCGGACTTCTCGTCTACGATACTGTCGCCAGTGAAAGTTTTCTTGAATCCATGCCAGAAGGAACCTATATCAAACTAAATATATTAGAAAAGGAAAATAATGTTTAAGCTAGCATTTTTCATATATGTTTCTAAACAAACTGCTGTTAGATTTGTAAAATATGTTATTGATTTCATAAGAGGAGAAGAAAGTTATCAAATAATTCAGTTCTTTAAACACAAATTTGAATTAGTTTAAAGTAAATGTATAATAGTGATTATAGATGATGGTGTTTTTCTGATGTCCATGAATCAGGTCCTTCTGGACCAAGAGTTTCTCAATGATGGATGATACCCTTATCCATGATGGGTGTCGATGGCGATGTTGAAATCAAAAAAGACAAAACAATGGTATCATGAGTAAACATGTAATGTTGCATGCAGTGCTTGCGATCCTAATGAGCCGCGATGTCCTTAAAAATGGCATGAGATGATTCAGATGGTCTTACTACCGAGGGATCCGCGGATCTTCTTCGGCTTCAGTTTGGGGAACTGCCAGGCGAGGTCAATGCCATCGAAGCCATAGTTCTTGACGAGGACCACAGCTGAGTTGATGAAGGCAGCCCTAGCTTCAGGTGTCTCGAGCTGTAAACATTAAAAATATGTAAAAATTTACAATGTATCCTTAGTGTTATTTAAAGCAATGCCTCATTCTTTGACAATTTTATCCATACCCTAGATATATCATATGGTCTCTTTGAATTTCTGTTACACAGTTCTTCCACAGCTACCATATCATTATCTAATACCAAGGCATTTTTTCACTCAAAACTCCGTGCGGTACAAACTATACATAGATTCTGACGGTCTCCAAAATGAATCTAGGCCCTAGGGCTTGAAAGGAAGTCTAATAAAGTATGTGAAGAATATTTCGATACTTTTAATTACTTTGTCTAGAAATTATAATTACCTAAGTTAATTCAAATAATAAATATAAATAAGCTAATTCAAAAAAAAAAAACAAAGTACTGTTGTCTATGTTACAATGTCTTATGAGATTCATTTCGCTTTTTGCGATCTTTTGTTTTGAAGATTTTTTTCTTAAACCGCATGTAAAGCAAATAGATGGCATAATTTATATCAGATTCTGAACAGAACTTTTTATGTTTAAATAACGGATAGTGGACATTATCATTTTGGCTAATGAATAATTCCTATAACCATAAATAAATAAAATGCATTTCATATCATTTTAAAGTTATAAAAAACATATTTAAAAATTACATAATATAGATAAAATAATAAAATAGAATAAGTAAATAATAAATGAACAAACAAAAAATGCTAACACTAGAGGTAATACTAGCATACGCAGAAAATATTATGTTGTCAACATTGATATTATTGACATTTAACCCTTTTATTACGGCTCGGTGGAATATAAATTATACTGTCAATTATAAAACTAGTATTTGAAAAAATATTTAGGCATAAATGTACTTATCTGGTCAATTTTCATATATATATATATACATTGATTCTTGTATCCTTTAGGTATAAGATGATGCATAAAAAACTATTCTAAAAAAGGATCAAAATGATATATCACGGCTAACGATATCAACGTTAGGGGAATCGTACATGGCATATATCGGGTACCGATGCGAACAGGTTAATATTGTAAACCAGTGTGCGGAGAAAGATTGAAATCGGTAATTTTACAGAGATATGATAAAAATAATGTTGGTAGTGACTTTAAGATACTTATGATAATAAGATATGTATTTTTTTGCTCAACACAATTTAATAATCTATTGTACGAGTGTGTAAATATATTTGATGATGTCATATTCTTTCCAGCTGTAATAAATATGTCACCTTTATTGTTTGTGTTCGAAACAAAGGTTACTTGTAATGGCTGCAGCACATTCTAATTTTGAAGCACCCGCCATATTTACTGTGTGACTATTGAGTTGATGCGCTGATAATGAAAATTTCACGCTGATTCATAAATTAAACAATGGTCCATTTATTATCTGTATCCGAGAATAATATTTACTTTGAGTAAGCTAATGCTATTATAGTTTCAAGAAAACTCATAAAACATTTTTTTAAAAATCACATTCATTTCAAATTTGAGGTTTATCTGTATATAAAGATTGAGGCTTATTTAAATATACAGGAGGATGGTTATCATAAAATTAATTTTCACCAGCAGCGTCTTTTTTTGTGATTAATTTATTTTATAGAAATGATTTATAACGTACTCTAATTTTACCACAATAAAGTAACCACAGAAAAACTCAAGTCAAAACAGCGCTTAACCCCAATGCTTTTTATCATATTGGAACCCTGTGACTTCAAGGTATAAACAGTGGAGCGTAATAAAAAGTCTCGGAAATTCAATAGTTGACAGAGCTTCAGATGTTTAATTAGCCGTTGTTTATGGTAACCAAATGTTCCGCATAGGAAAAGTTTTACATATTTTATGAATGAGAGCTGCTAATTAGGTATAAATGTTCCAGGCCTCAAGAGTCTTGACTAATCATCTCATCTCCCAGAAAAAAAGGCCCCAATATTGATTTTTTTCACTTATTAGAAGACGTATGTGCAAAACGTAGTAAACGTATTATATGCTTATATTTACCTCACGTACCGTAAAATACGCAATCATAACCTACACATTACGTCGTGAAAGACCGTTCAAATTTAGTGCTATTGTAACGTTTAAAACGCAAATTATATTGTGATGTGGATACTCTCTGGTTATTTATAATTGTACTCATAAATTAAAGTTTATATGTATTCATTCCTCTGAAGTCTTGTATTATAGGCTATCAAGAACTATGCATAACAAACATTAGCTTGATTTCATGTGTAAAGATGGCTTGAAACGTGGAAGATGTAATGGCAAATGACAAAACTGCATGGGGGAAATTTGTGTCGACCATAACTAGGAATCGGATTTGTAAAAGGATGTAGCAGAGAGTATTTATGTTTACCAGTGTGCAGTATTTTTCGGGGTTCTCCTTGTCGGCATCTCCGCCAACAGACAGCAGCACCTTCATGGCCGGGAACTTGCGCTTCAGCTGCGTGATGATGCGATAGTTGGCGTGACCTTGGTCCAGGTCCACATTCTGGTTCAGTGCGACCATCTTGTGGGAGTCTGCTGCCAGTGCTGCGTAGCCATACACCAGGTGGGTGCAGAAGGAGAGAGCAGGATCCAGGTCGGATGGCAGCATCTTTGCTTGAGCTGAAGAGAAAAATCACATGAAACCGTCATCTTGGTAATCTTTTGAACATGGTTTTATTTCAGACATTATGTCTCATTATCACAACACATTACAATATGTCTACTCATACATAATATCATAAACTAATATATATGGGTCATGTTATCGACATGTCATAATTGACTTTATTCTACTATTTTATTTATTTAGGACCCCAGGATATATACCGGAAAGCCACCAAGAACAGTACAAACTCGTGAAATATTACTGAAAATAATTCCTAAAGCAGACAACTATTTTTTTATAATTATATAAATGATTCGAGTATCAAGCGTTATGTTGATTATTTTATTACAAGTACATATAATAGCTTTGAAAATTTATAAAAATGTGATTCTTCAAAATTAAAGCGGTGTTATATGCCATAATATTTGGAGGGAAGGATAAAATGTTTTATTAACTTTAAAAAAAACTAAAAAAAAGCAATTAGAAATAACACATATGGAATTATACAGTAAAAATGGATTAAAAATAGCACACAGTTGGCTTTGTAAATAGCACCAAGAAAGCCATAGAAGGATCGGCTTTTTAATATAGCATTTTAAATATTTGAGAATATTTTCAGTTTGTATTTTTAGTTATGCATAGTTGCTATTGAAAATATTTATTATTTAATTAGATTCATCAAATAGTTCCATATTAATCAATATTTGATCATACACACACAGTTTCTTAGTAATGCATGAAATAACATAAGCAAAGTCAATAAAACGTGTCAAGGAGAGGAAAATTAAATAATAATATTACCTTACAATCAATCACTTACTGCGAATATATAGAAAAAAGTAACATAACCAACTAGCGTTGTACCATTTGAGTAACTAGCAATGATTTCATAAATTTGTTCGGTGAGATAGGAAGGCTAAACTCGTACTAGCCAGTAACCGAATTCTTGTATGGATGTTTACATTACTATTTAACAGTCAGGTTTGGAAGTTTGGTAAGGTGCTTCGTCTCTGTCTCATATGGATCTGGTTTTTTGTGTTGAGTGATTATTTGTTGTTGAGAAGTTGCACTTGTTTAATATTCTCAGCGGGTCTGAACATGACGCTCGTCAGAGATAATTTGCGTATTACCTCGTTATTGCTTCCATCCTCCTTGGACGCGTCTTTTTATGCGCAGAATCTTAATAAGCTCACCAATGCTTCATTGTTTAAAAAAATTGAGCGATTTTGGTTCTAAATTTTATATGCAGTATTTCGGAACTGAGGTCACGGTCCTGAAATTACGGCATCAGCTAAAGGTTGATGCCGCAATACCAAGGTTCCAGAACTGAGGATAAGACCAAAGACCGGAGTTGAGTTGGTACTAACTTATTTAATAAGATACCCCTTTTTATACACTAATTTACAACATGAGTAAGAAGTTATAAAAGTACTACAATAAATATCATACACTGCACATTCTTCGATACCGTTTTTGGACCTTGATCCCTTCAATCCACATAGAGTGACAGATTATTGGGATGGTCCATGCTCCCTATAGATGCGTAAGAATTCCTTAGTAATATTAATATTACTAATACATAGAATTTAGTACACCGCAAATTCCTCGATACTATGTTGTTTGGGACCTTGATCCTCTCAATTTGCATAGACTGGCAAAATGTGTCGTACCTGATTGAATAAATCTAATATAAAGAGTTGATTATAACAATTACTTTAAAGACTTTAGGATGTTTAATACAGCACAGTTATGTTCAAAATAACGTTTTTGAACGTGCAGACTTTCTCGAAATGGTAAAATGAAAAACAAAAATATTACTGCCCAAATCAGATATTTTATACAAGTACTGTGTGTAACAATTTTGCTCATCAAGGCAACCACTAACTATGATATGCGTAATTTATATTTGACAAATATAAAAAAAACGTTTGATTATATTTTCCATAGCTGTTTGCATAATATAATCGATAAAATTATACACAAAATAAAACAATAATTATTGTAAATAAGAAGACTTGTAATGCACTACTGTATATTGTCGTCCAACTGATTATATTTAATGGTATTTTTAATACTAAATTTTCGTTTTTTTAGTCGCTTAATTGAGTAATAAGTTGTTCTGTCATAATACGTTTCCATTACGTTTGTTTATTTCAAAACTATGTCGATATGTAAGTTATCGCACAGGTCAAGCGATCATAAGAAAATGTGGATAATATCTTCTGTGATTTGTCATTCTTTAAACAAGTCCTCTGGTGTACTCGTATATGACATTTGTATTGGTAGCCAAGAGATAAAAATAATTGACACATTTTAATTTCATGTACCACAAGAGCCATAAGGTCAGTTTGACTCTAACTCATGTAAAATATTAGAACTAAAGTAAATAAACCTTATCAGAAATAATAAATGTATATTTAAGTTGAAAACTTAGTAAATACTCTATTAAAATTGTGACATAACGTGATCAATTTGTGGTGACCATATGTTTCAAATATGGAAAGGATACGACGAAATGTTAAACAAAAAGACAAATATAGTCAAATTGTTGACCACAGTCGTGTCGAGTAACAGTAATCATCGTGGCACCAATAATGTCGTATGTTGTATAGATATTTTCATCCTTATACATAACAAAGGAATCTTATTTACCGTTTCACCTGCTGCCAAATTAAAAGCAAAAATATTATTTCTAATACATAACAACAAATTTCAATTTTATTTATTGTAGATTTAATATTATTGATTATTAGTATTTTTGCCGGCTAATTATAATTTTAAATACCACAAAAAACTATACTACATCCCCTTGTTCTGAGCTCGTTGTTCACAAAAGTTTTATTTCAAAACCAAAATATCGTATTTACTGTTTACTGAATAAAGTTATTAAATAAAATATGATTCCTTCTATCGTAGTCAGCTAAACGTGGATATTAAAAAATCATGGTACACTTATATTAATAATAGGTTTACGTCGTACACCTTATACTAAATAAACGATTCATATTGATTTGTACTCCTATGAACCTCCTGAATGTAAAATAAACTAAGGAGTTTGTATCAGTTTTATTCAGAAACAAACGTATTAGGAATGAATAAATAATTAATACGAATATATTAAATTCTGTTTTAAAAATGGGGTGCAATTGCTGTGGGTTACGTGGAATGTCTTACAAGTGAGCATTTAGAACAAAAAAGTATTTTTACATTGCATTTCTACTGCTTAAAATTTGGCATAATCGGAATATCCATGATAATTCGTTACTATAACTACCTTAGCTAGAAATTTCTTAAAAATTAGATGAAAACGCCGCAGATTTTGAAAATAGTTAGTGAGTTCAGTGAAATAAGTAAACAATAATCAAACAATTGAATTGAAATTAAATTGCTGATGAAAATATGCAAAAAAAGACAGTTTAATTCTTACTATAGAATAATAAATAATACTTTAGTTATATGAGATATTTTAGCGGTCGTTTTGTGGTTAGCAATTGTTCAAATCATCTGACAAAATGACATTGAGAGCAAGAACGTTTCTAGGTCAAGTTTGCGACTCGTAGTAGTCTTGAATGTATCACGTAGTTTTACATCAACACTATTCAAAAATATCGTCCATTTCCTCAATTTGGATATCTGATATACGTGAGATAAATACTGAAATAAGTTTACTGATAATATATAAATGACTATCAAACTCTGTTAATTAGATCATCTTAAAAAAATCTACCTTAGTACATACTAAAAATGAAGAACGTAAAATCTACCTCTTAAACATGAATAATACACAATCAATCGTTTCAATTGTACTAATTACTTTTATGACTATTGTTGATTCCCCTGTAATCATTACCATGACATGACTATGAATTATTTATGTCAATATTATTATGACGAACTAATTAACCTTCAGACATCAATTACTAAATCCATCCAGTTTATTTTTACGCCAATTGAATGACCTCCGGATCAAATTGTAAGCAATAAATATTGCGATTTTACTATTATTGTTTGTATTTAATTCGAGATCCTCTTTTGTATATAAGTTTAATAAAATAAGTTTCTCCGTGTGATTTTATTTATATTTATGAATATTCAAATTCAGAAACAAAATTATCTTGTCAAAAAGTGCGCCCCGTCAAATAACTGCTGCAATGATTTCATAGATTTTTTTTAATGAAAAGGTATAAATTAGATTTTTTGGTACGTATACTAGTAAGTTTGCACCTGGTTATTGGATGCCACGATATCAATCATGGAAGAAACAATAAGATATATAGATTAGTATGACGATTATGTTCAATAAATTCCTTAACAGAAAATAAAGAGTTATGTATTACTATGCAATGTTTTTTTTTATATGGCTAGTAGTTTTCTGTAGTCCAACGCCTTACTCGGGAATACCATTGTGAAAGACATACATTATTTATGAATTTAATCTAACTTAGAGAAGGCTAAGTGAACTTGTATGAGGAAAAAATTTCACGGTTAGCAAAATATATACAAAAAAAATAGTCCGCATGGGTAATATGGTGTAGCAAGTATTTGTCGTATAAGTCGTAAAACCGGTATTTTAGCACTTCACTAAATGAAGTAGCAATCTAACGAATATATTAAGTTATATTTATTACTTAACTGCCCCAATTAATCATCTTAAATGTCTATCGAAGTAATAAAAAAACACATTATAATACTTGCACCACCCGTTTCTTAAGTTATCATTTGAATTTCAATATTTAATGCTACGAGCTACAGCATTAAACAGTATTTTGTCATAGTATTGTAACAAGATTCTATCGAATAATTATTTAATAAAACTATCACGGACTTAATCGGGTATATTCAATGTAAAATATTTTAATATTTTTTAGTTGCCTCATTTTTTTACTCCTGGCTATCTGACGAATCACGAAATATAAACACTACAGGCACTAGTGTTAAAATTTCTTTTCACATTTCTTTCTTGTTATCCTGGAGAGCCATTTAGAACTATACACA
Organism: Glossosoma conforme; assembly: GCA_022606575.1. Taxonomy (NCBI): domain Eukaryota; kingdom Metazoa; phylum Arthropoda; class Insecta; order Trichoptera; family Glossosomatidae; genus Glossosoma; species Glossosoma conforme. The sequence goes on along the minus strand of JAGTXR010000065.1, from coordinate 1,997,994 downwards.
CAATATACTCAGTGAAGCTGAGATGAATCGGGACGAGGCAAGGATTATGACAGCTGATATATCAATACAGGAGGATTATTTAAGATAATCGTATGCTCTAGATAGAGACAGAATGTGGTAGAAGTAACTTATTCGAATCCCTTCCATATTTGATAAATTATTATTTAAAAAAATAGTTAACCTTTGAGAAGAAGGATCAGGTACGAGAATACTAAATAGTATTTGCCTTGAATACGAACATCAGTCTTTGTTTATATGATACGATAGCCTACAAATACTGTTTACTAGTATCATTGCTCTTATAATAGCAAGCCCAACCATTATGACGCCTTATTTACTATACTACTCTAATAAGTTTTATTTAAACACAAATATGCTAATTTATCAAACTAAGATTTGTTCACATATTTATGTTTTAAAACATAAACATTGATTCGAAAATTTCCACTAATGTGCCAATTACAGACATACACATATAAATCGTGCAATGTTTAATGATGAACTTAATTATTATTTCAGTTTTATTTATAATATGTATAATTACTGGACAGATTAGGTTATTGCAATCTATATAAAATTAATAAAAGGAAATGTATGTAGCAAAAAAAATACACAAAATAAACACATGTTATTGATATTCAAATACTGCTCAGTCGTATTAAAATAATTTCAGTACTAGACTCAAGAGCATCAATCGAGTTGATTATATGTTTATTTGTACAATCATTATTCATTGTGCAATTAAAAACATTCGGTAATATTGTATTTCATATCTGTAATTATAAACTATAGTTTTACTAAATTAATTAACAATACTTATTCCTTGTTATGAACTTAAATAACGCTAGTCAAAAGTCGTATGACAAAATAAAATATTGGCGACAAAATACGCATATGAATTTATTGGCGTAAAATGACACGACGCCTGAAATGAGGATGACATAAGATGCTAATCTGCGACGTTGAGTTGACAGTCGTTTAGCTTCTCAGCGTCAATATTCACAAACCTAGATCTAAAGTACCTCAAGTAATATATTATACTTAACTTGCTCTACTTCTGATATTATTTTTTCCTTTAAAACATTGAGAGTGATAGTTACATTTATATTATAATCAAATTCATAGAAATTATTGTAACTAAAGTACCCTAGTACTGACAGTTGATTTTGTTTAAACTTAAATATGAAAGTGATTGATAATCACAATGATCTATTTTTACAGTTACAGCTGTAATCAATGAAAAAAACCATGGCTGTTTTCATATGCTTACCTTCTTTATTAGATTATACCTTAACATATTCATACAACCAGTATATACCTACGTGATATATATAATACGTTTTAAAAAGACACATTCCACACTAATAATAGCAGATAAATAAAAATAATAAAAAAATTGGATGCAAATCAAAGATGAATCCCACGCCACACACAAGATCTACCTTTAAGTGGCGTGGTAGTCCAAAAAATAAACAATGTCAAAAGTATTGTGCGTAAATGTCATATCAGTCTAATAATATATATTAAATAATATATTATTTTTATGAAAAATTACATAAGCGTATAAATGACGTATACTTGACCTATAAATGTTTCCATTAGGACCTCCGGGTAGTGTTATGGGACAACGCATAGAGAACATAAGTATTTAGTCCATATGCTCCACAAGCGGAGCGGACATGGTAAAACAAAATGGTTTATTTGTAAATTATTATGTGATCATGATTTGCACTCCGATTCTTAAATACTAATAGGATTTACTTATATGATGTGAAAGTCTCAGTGACGTATGATTCCTAAATATATTGCTTACAAAGTACTATCGAAATATAGTTACAAGGCTGACATTTGTTAAAATAGTGCTCTAGTGATGTTGACGTATTGTTTGATTGATGAAGATCGGCATGATGTTTGTCAAAGTCTCCTCTACTCACTCTCTCTGATATAGCTTCTGCTGTCATAGTAGCACACGACGTTTTGGTTGGCTTCAGTGCTGATGAAGAAGGCGGCTGCTGCCAGAACGAAGAAGTTGAAGAAGTTAGCCATGATGGCTGATGATGATGAGGAGCTGGACGTCCGCTGGAGACGAGGGCTCGCGTATCACTGACGCTTAACACGATCTGCACAGCTCTGATAAACGGCAAGCGACCCGCGTACACGCTACCAAATTAAATATTCATACAAATTATAATTGATATGTGCTCACTGGATTTAAATATTTTTATTTTCTGGTACACCTAAGCAAACACTTACAGGAGAGAGATATTTGATCTGTGACTTACACGATACTTTAAATTTTGAGAAAATTGCTGTATAATGAATTGATTGTTGAATTGATCTATCATTAGACTACGTCATTAGACTGCAGACTGGATTTTGCGCATATTATATATTTACAGTAACTCCAGGTTTAAATTGCGTACGTATATGATATTTCATTTGTCATTCATTCGTCTAATACAGATTTAGTTTCATATTATATCTATTTTAAACCATACCAACCGATGGGTGTCTATATATGATATGTTTCGCAAAGTTTTGTCTGCTCTCTTTATCCTTGCTTCGTCCGGAGTAATATCTGCATCCGGAGCTCCGTCCAGTACCAACCATACTTGTATATAGTGTCTGACTTTCTCTATAGCGAGATCTCGGAGGCTTAGGAAGAAGGCAGTTATTGCATTTGGATATCAGTTTTTATTTTTACTACTATTTTTTAATTTTACTATAATATGATTACTTTACTAAATATGTCATCTTCTATAAGTTCTATCAGTCAATTTATATTCGATATTTAAAAATTTAAACAATGGATCAAATTCGATATATTTTAAGCTGTGGTTAATTTAACAAGGTACAAAAATACAATGTAAGCAGTGAATTTTCCACCACCAATGTTATGTTTATTAAAAATTCTTCATAAAAAAACATATACTTAATTTTCAGATGATTAAAATGATATTTTCGCTCTGCTGATCGCTTTTTATTTATTGCCAATACAAATATAACACGTATTCAAAACCTGAACTATGTTAAATAATATATCAGAGTTTTTTTTCTTCTCTAGCCTTAGAGTGTTTGCATTGCATTATTGGTTTAAGAAGTGTTTATTCCTTGTATTGAGGTTACGATTTGTACCAGTCCGAAATGTCACATCAAGTGATTTGTGATTTTTTTCTTGGAACTCAATGGCGGTATATTGCTTCAGCGGCACACGTACGTAACAAAATTAACTGCAAGTTACCGCTGTATAAATAATCGACACCGCTTCATCATTTTATGTTGAGTAATACAAATATAGAGTATAACACAAATGACGAATATTATTATGATGTTACAATTAAATTATGTACTTGCACTCATATATTTTGAATTCAAATTATTCCTTTCATGAGAGCATTCTTAGTAGGTAGGCTTACATTTCAAATATGTTTATATTCACAATATAGTATAAACAAGTATATGACATTAATAACAATGATTCAATGATATTTTTGATACATTTATTGCTTGATATTAAATATGTATAACGTAAATCATTATTCATTTTATTACGGTATGATAAGTGACTACCTTGACTTATAAGTTTATGCGCCATTAAACAATTTGTATTGTTAAAAGTATCATTATAAAGACAGTTTCATCTTACAGTATTATTGATTTTTTTACCTTGAATGTTTTAATGACGAAATGTAACTTTTTTATAAGCGTTTTTAAATCATGTTTTACACTAAGTAAAAATATATCGTTAGTTATCATCACAGAATCGATTTTTATTTCAGCCGCATATGTCAATGCCACCACATTTTTTTTTTTTATGTAAACGCATGCAGGAGAGCACAACCGGTCAAGACCAGTGCACTCTATGACGCTCAGCCAGGGAGGCTGTATGCGGGAAACGTGTGTTGTGTTCGTGTTTGTGTGTGGGTTGGGAGACCGCAGGTGTATATTTATCTGTTTCTTGAAGAGATCCAGATTGTAGGAAGGATGAAACACAGACCCTGGAAGAGCATTCCATAGCTTACCGGTGGCATTAAGGAAGGAACTTTGGAAGGTGCCAGTTCTTGGTCGACATATTTTAACCGTGTATGGATGTTCGGCAAGTGTAAGACGAGTTTGTCGGCTGTGAGTGGGTGCAGGAGGAATTAGTTCTTTAAGTTCCGAAGAGTAGCGACCGTGGTAATAACGGTAGAAAAAACTAAGAGAACCAACCTAACGTCTGTGTTCCATTGATTGTAGATCAGACGTAAGGGTGTTATTGTTTATCAAATGAATTGCTCTTCTTTGAACTGACTCAATTAAGTTTAGAAGGTATTTTGGGGCTCCAATCCAAAGGTGACTGCCGTATTCAAGGATAGGTCGGATTTGTCCTTTATATAGAAGAAGAAGTTGTTTATCGATGAAATACCGACGTGATCTATATAATACACCTAGTTTTTTGTAAGCGAGACCGGCTTTACACTTAATTGACTAGTAATATTTGACATTATTCGATATTGATAATCCAAGCATGTTGATGAGCTTGCTTTCGGAAGAGAACAACCGTTGAAAGATACAGGATCCATAGCAGTCTTCTTGGTGGAGAAAGTACATGATTGGGTTTTTGAAATGTTGAAACTGACGACGTTGAGGTCGCCACATCGTGAAACCCTTTCAAGAGACATGTTCATCTTCTCCACCAGAGATTCCCTAGCAGCAGATAGTTCCGAATGTTTCGGAGGTTTTTGGTAGATTATAATCTAATGGACGGTATGCGGTATTCCTGCGTTTTACGGCCTCGGCACAGTCACGGTTAAACCAGCTTTTTAAGGTGGTGCCCATAGTTTTCGTGGAGTGAGGAATAAAACATTCCATTCCTTGGATGATTACATCCTCCACCAGATTGGCACATATTGAAGGGTCCTTATTTTTGAAGCAAATATCTCCCCACGGGTATCCTCCGTAAAATCCACGTAATCCGTTCCAGTCAGCCGACCTGTAGTGCCACACACGTCGCTTGTTTTGTTCTTTTGGTGGCAATGGAGCACTGATTGTAGTTGTTTTCACAAGGCAGTGGTCGGAGTTGCCTAGTGGCGCTTCGACCTCCACCAAGTAATCATTTGGCTGAGAAGTAAGAAATAGGTCGAGTAGAGCTGGACGATGTGATGCGATGTCAGGTTTACGGGTGGGGTTCTGTATGAGCTGTGCAAGGCCATAGCAAGACGCAAATAATTCAGCACAATGGAGTTACATAATGAACGTTTGTTAAATATAATTGTCATCTTTTGATAGCTAAAGGATAAAAGAACCTAAGAAGATAAGTACATTTATGCTTCAAATACTAGTTTTAAGCAAAAAAAAATGGTTTGAAAAATTCACGCCGTATTCCACCGAGCCGTAACGAAAGGGTTAATAATATTACAAAACTGTTCTTTGTATTTTCCTATATATGATTCAGAATTACATTCAAACACACCCCAATTAAAACCAAAAAATCATGCATTTACCTGTAAAAATATTCCGTTATTTTCTACCAACGAATAATATAAATAAAAATGTTGATAAACCATAGTTTGCAATTGATTGTACTACTTGTAAAACTATTGGTAATATTCACTATTGCACACGAACCACGCGTCGTTCTTTTCCGGGTGAATCCCCGGCCACGGTCAAAGAACCAGTTATCAGTGTGCTCTCGCTGTCAAAAAATCTTTGATAAGTTGTGCTCGCGTGTTGTGACAATGGTGAAATTTTCTTTGAGATACGCGTAATTTGAAATATGAGCAAGGTTGTGGAATGAATTAAAATCGTATGTCGAAGTACCACTGTATTTATATGTTTTTTTATTTAATTTCTCGTATATTAATTAATCAAACTGGATCCAATTCATAAAATATATCTGTTCATAATCTTCTCTTAGTATTTATAAATGGTGCCTTCATTGATGATTAATTTGATTAAAAGCATATTATTTACTTTGTTTGTAAATATTAGCTAAAGACAGTCACATTATTGTGACGCTAAATAAGCCAGTCGGTTGAGAGTGTTCTGAGAAAGCCGAAAAAACCCGCTCGCTCTAATTATTGAGAATTCTCTCATTGAGAATATTTAATTTGAATAAGTAATGAGATAAATAACAACACTTGACGCATGTCAAATTCACAGATATTTTGATTCCAGTTACACAATATTTGTTGTTCAATAACAAATTGTGAATAAATTATTTGAAAAATCGGAACAAATTATATGAGCAATTTTAATCATTTAATACTGACTTATGTTCACGTGAGTACTCTTTACATATTTGAAAGCTGAAGCATCGTCTTATAGATGGCCAAGAATGGTTTTTTTCTGACAAATATTCATACTAAATTGCGAAGTCCTTAAATGACAGCGATGTGTATCAAGTCACTCTCCGCCTTATAATACAATTAATTGGTTGAGCTTCCCTTTAAGACCTATGTGTCCAGATGTCAAAATCGTCATTCTAATCAACCGATCGTCTTAAATATACTGGCGGGTATAGCTTAATGGTCAAAGCGTTTGCTTTGTAAGCCAAAGGTCGTGGGTTCAATCCCCGACGGAAATTAATAAAAAGAGTATTTTAATCGATTTCTGAGCTCTAAAATACCTCCGGTTGGTGTGAATTTGATCCCTCACCCGTAAAATGATAGTCATAGCCAAATAATTAAATTTGGTGGTAGACGAAAGTCGTCCCGTGAAGACTACCCATTCATAGTAAATTCCTGTAATAATAAGGATGATGCGTGAATCTCAGGCTGTATCTATGACGTTAGCGGATCATCACTGCACATGCAGCGCTAAGCCATTTTTTATTTATGTAAACGCATGCAGGAGAGCACAACCGGTCAAGACCAGTACCATGACGCTCAGCCAGGGAGGCTGGACGCTTTTGCATGCGGGAAACGTGTGTATTGTTACGATTTGTGTGCGGGTTGGGAAAATTGCAAGTGTAAATTTATCTGTTTCTTGAAGAGATCCAGATTGTAGGAAGGAGGAAACACAGACGCTGGAAGAGCATTCCATAGTTTACCGGTGGCATTAAGGAAGGAACTTTGGTAGCTGCCAGTTCTTGGTCGACATATATTAACCGTGTATGGATGTTCGGCAAGTGTAAGACGAGTTTGTCGGCTGTGAGTGGTGCAGGAGGAATTAGTTCTTTAAGTTCCGAAGAGCAGCGACCGAAAGATCATCATGGTGTATCCGTCCACATATGAGACTTTAGAATTACTATCACCATCTGTCGGTATTCTCCTGTATGTTTTGTACATAAAAAAATGTATATATTATTACGATAAGTAATATGCGTATTGCGAAAAATTATGTTTGATAAATCATTAATAATTTGCAATAATATTATTATGTGATTTCTAGAATAATATAAATAAACATGTGTAATCACTTATTGTGCATTTCTATGAATCAGTAATTACTTCATTGAAACAATCATACCATTATTATTAAACAATTGTTCTAAGGTTCGTTTCTCAGAAAGTGATGACTTTTCTTCACGCTCTTATCGGAAAACATTTTTATGAATCATCATTATCATCATCAGCATGTATCCGTCCACTGTTGAACGTAGGCCTCCCGCATGAGTCTCCATTCTCTTCGATAATCTGTCGTCCGCATCCAGGCCACTTTTACTATTCTTCTTATGTCGTCAGTCTATCTTGCAGGGAGTCGGCCAACGCTTCGTTTACGAGTTCATAGGCGCCACTCCAATACTTTTCTGTATGAAACACTTGGGAATTATTCTCTTCATTATTTTATGTTTTATATTACTAATAATAAATAATAATATCCAATGCGTTTTTGCTAATGTGTAAAACGATTTTCAATTGGTGAGTATATACTCCTATGGTATTAGAAGTAACAAAGTATTTTTGTAAATTATTTTTAAGCCCTTGTTGTTTTTTATGTAAACACAGAAATCGTAGAGAATACCGAAACGATTATATATATATATATATATATATATATATATATATATATATAATCGTTTCGGAAACAACAGGGTCAGATCCTGTCTGCTCAGAAGTGGGCAACGTCAATGGCGTTACTCCCGGCCATCATCAGGTCTTCCTGGGTGCAGTTATTGGGGCACAGCGCACACTCCAGAAGGTGTGTCAGGGTCTGCTCCACGCCGCGGTCACATTAGAAATCAATTAAAAACATAATTTTTTAAACTCCGTCGGGGATCGAACCCACGACCTTTGACTGGCAAAGCAAACACTTTGACCATTGAGCTATACCCGCCGGCAAAGTTTGTTCTCTAGAAAGTGAATCAATATAACCAACGGCATATTATGATTATGTAAACCCATCCAAATCTGATGCACACTTAATGTAGCTTGGTGATTGTGCAAGAATGTTCGATTTAAAATTAATAATCTTCGTTAGTTCATATTTTGCAGCCTTTTAAAATAATTTCTTTGGATGTGATCCTGATTTTGTCTGCTAAAAATACAACTCGAAAATCATGCTTTGATGGCTGACTTAACATACTATAAGGCAATTAATTAAACTACATATTCGTTGATGAAATGATGTAAAAAAATAATCCATCGTGTTGTATTACGCATGCGTAGATATCCAGTGATAAAATAATATGTTTATTCGAGAGCTTGGTCCCGCTCCTGATTGAAAAACTTAACAGCACATTGTTTGGTGATTGACACAACAATACTTGTAGGTCATCATTAGGCTTCACAGTGTCAATCTAAAACAAACAGGTAACAGTACAATATCATATGTCTAATGTCTATGCAACAGGTCGGTTAGATCTTCTATTTTTAACGAAGCTCAGCGTACCAATGCTTCGCTTTGTGCATTCTTTGAAGAGCTGTTGTCTTACGTTTAAGAAGAGAATACAGAGAGAGTGAGATAAATATATATATACCCATTAACATCCTCCTCTCTTTCAGGTTGTTATTCAGCAGCTTGGAGGGGAAAAGGAGCAGATTAATAGCACACAGACTTCATCTGAGGCACATTGACATATATTTTCGATAAAACTCGGTTTACCAGATCGATCGTAACACGGCGTTACTTTTGCCTCGATCGATCGGGACTTAACAATGCGATCTAGCCGACGGTCGGCACACGACTCGCGTGCTCGTGATGGGTTGTCGCCCAGCGCCACAAGCGGCGGTCTATATAACTAACGTCACACCCGTGACCGGATTTGTCCAAAATGCCAATATGGCGACACATCATGTTCGACAAGCGAACAGAAATAAGAGACGAAAGAATGTATATCGAGGTTTTCGGTACCAGTCAGCAAGGGCTATATCATGCTGATGTCACCATAATGTTATTTAATTTTAAATGAAAGTAAAATCAGTATATAAAACATTTACCTCTATTTATGGCCGCATTTCATCTTGAATGATGACGTTATTGATTCTTATTAAATTGTTTTTAGATTGTTTTGAATATATTTCAACATTCTACTACTTTTTAGATAATTGAAGATCTATACCAATATTTTAAATAAATTTGAAGATATACAAATCGACGCCAAATGTTATCTTTATAAACATTTCTGTCATCAATTTGGAGAAAAGAAACGGCAGACGCTTGGATTTAATTATTTTAATGAAACAATATATATGTGAGTAAAAATTGAAATAACAGCAATTTACTAATTGTGTACCTAAACTATAATAATGTTTATACATATTTGTAAATATTCTTCCTTTTGTAAAGTCAGCTTATTGTTGAGAAATTCCATTAAATACATTCATACTTTCAAGTAACTAGAGTTAAGCTAAAAAGAAATACAGTTTATGAACTATGCTCTCGTTTGGCATCCATTAAGTTGTGTCAAACATAAAGTAATTTGAATTAGATAAAAATGTGAATGAGAAATAATCAGAATATTTTTTTTAAGGTTTCGCTCGTCTAACCTGACGTTTTTTTATGTCAATCGAAAAACTATTCGTAAAAAGTATTACGATACTATGCCTCTGATCTGTCAAAATAATCATCATACAGCTTATTGTCTTACATGCAACAGTGAAAATACATTCAAATACAAAAATCCGACCTGTCATAGTCATTCCCTCTCGCCTTTTACCCATTGCCTGCCAGGTAGGTACGTGTCAAAATAGGTCCATTGTCTATGGTTATTAGGTCTAAGTGATTTATGTTTGTTATGCATTAAATCAACAAGTCAAATTGATCCAAATTTGAGTCGAAAATATTACGTGGCAAAAAAATAAGTATACCTATGCGGAATAAAGACTGTAATTGTTAATAAAATACCTACAGGTGAATAAACACATGAAAAATTATTGGTGTCAAGATCCAAAACTTTGATACTTTAATTAAGTTCAATGGAAGAAAATATAGTCATAAATTTTTAGTTATTAATATTTTTATCACAACAACATATGTATATACTGATGTCGTAACATCTTATTTTTTAATCAATTCGTTCTAAAATTTTATATACATTATTAATTATCTATTATATTTTATTAATTTAATTTAAATTACGGCGCAAACCGCATAAAATAATTATTATTTAACATTAAAACGTACAATTCAAAGTATTGTAAATGTACAATTTAATTATTCCTGACTAGAAAAAGCTGAAAATTAAAGCTGACGAAATGTACGATATTTTATATAACATCTTATACATTGATGTTTTTTCAATAGGAATGCATACAAATAATTGAGAATTTACAAATGTGAAACAGTGTGTTAAATCGAATCCTTTTTTTTTATCGATTCTTTTGGTTTTAAAACTTAAAACAATTAACCCGTAAACGATTTACAGTTCCTTAGTTTTGTCATTTTTTTTAGTTATTGTCCCAATACAAAAAGAAACTTTACCTGAATACAACACACCTTTGTCATTTGATTATCATCAGTGTCACACGTTCAAAATAGCTCTGTCATCCTTTACACCTTTAGACTATTAATATTTTACTCATTCTAGAACAATAGGCAAAAACGTGCATTTTAAAAATCGTGTTCTGAAAATGCTAATTAATGCTAAATCGAAAACGTTCGTTTTTCACGAATAAAATGTTTTAGCTGATATAATTTTTCTCAACAACTAAAACGTGATAGTCACTTCTGCATATTTAAACACCAATTTTCAACTGATCATCAAAATTAGCCCTTTCATTACGGCTCGGTGGAATATAAACTAAACTGTCAATATTAAAATTATGTTTGAAGCATAAATGTACTTATCTGGACTATTTTTATATATATCATTGGTTTATGTATACTTTAGCTATCAGGTGACGCATACAAAACTATTTTAAGAAAGTAGCAAAACGATATATCTCGGCTACCGATGTCAACGGTAGGGGAATGTTACACGGCATATATCGGCTACCGATGCGAACAGGTTAAGCAGTATTGTGCGCGGTTCGTATTTGTATCAACGACAATATTTAAAAAATGCTACACTGTTAACGATTCTTTCCGAAGCTAAAGCCATTTAAAGTTAAATGCTTTCTTAAGAACATATCAAATTAAGGTCCAACCTATGAATTGCTGGTTGCTCCTCCAAAGACCTTATTTTGGACGGTAGATAGGTCACCAAGGTAGGCAAATGTTGACTAAATATATCTAATGTCACCCACACGAAGTAGTCAAGGAACTGGCAAACGGAGCGTTGTCCGACACCCTGCAAGATGCACTGACGACATCATAAGAATAGCGGGAGTAGCCTGGATGCGAAAGGAGGAGGATCGAAAAGGATAGAGACTCTTGCGGGAGCCCTACGCTTAACATTGGACGGACACAGGCTGATGATGATGATGACACGAAGGAAAAACTAATTTTACATATTCCGTACAAATTTAATTGACTTTTATGTTTTGTACCTGATTCTTGGAAATATTAAAACTCAAAGAATTTACTCATTCATTTCTAGCGTAAAATAAAACTATTAGTTATTGTTTGTAAAGCGGCAGATTAATATAAAAACTGTATTCATTATCAAAAGTTATTCGTATTATAAAATATAGAGCATATAAAATTTTCTACACTTACTAATTTGTCAAAAGCCCACACTCCTACTCACTAAAATCATTTCAATAATAATGTCGCATGGACCCATGTGGGCCTTTATCATGAATATTTGTAAAACACAAAAAACAGTGTTGATATCTTAACTCTGTTTTCCATTAGAAAATGACACAATTTCCTTTATAGTGTTCCCACTTTCCAGACGTGTTTTTGCCTCGTCCCTCTCTGACTACTGGCGAAGGGCCTCGCTCCGTCTCGCTCCCCTTTCGAAACAAATGATACGCGAGCTCGGTGCCCAGAAACGGGAATTACTTCGTTATTTAGTAATGTCCCAGCTTCCCTGGAGAGAGGTCGTGTGGCGGAGCTCATGTCGGTCGGACTAGCATCCGACTAACAAAATTACGCGGCAAAGTTTTCGAACTGAACTTTAAAAAAAAAACATTCATTAATGTTATTTGCTCGTTGCTTAATCACGAGTTAAGAAACTTATTGGCACTTAGATGAAAGCTTGGCGATTGTGTGAATTGTGAAAATTATAAGCGATCTGAATAAAAAAAAAATGTGGATTGATAATTGTTGATGTGCTTAAATATTCTCCTGTGAATAATGGATATCTATGAGAAACTAGTAAAATATTAAAGTTCAAAGGAATTCTAAAAAAGAAGGTAGGATTTATTTAAAACAATTAAATATATGAAACAATTTTTGTAGAAAAATGCATTTTTTTATAAGTAACAATGTTTTATTATGAATATTTTTGTATTTTCGTAACTTTGATAAAATTATTTTTGAATTCATCAGATACAGTTATCAAAAGTAAAAATTTATAAATAAAAACGATTAACTCATTTAAAAAAATTATTTATTCTTTAAACATATATTTGAAAAAGAAGATTTTCTTAGTATAATTTATAATGTGATATATTTAATTTATCCTCTAAAATTTCTTTATGAATATACTGTAAAAACTATATAAGATAAAAAGAAACGTCTAGTAAAATGGGTAATTCTATATGGGAAGATATTTTGACTTTCGTTGCATGGATCATTAATCAAGTTTTGATGTTCTTAATGCAAATTTGCCCCCCATAGCTTAGTGAAAATAGCATGATTCCTAATTTTTGACAAAATAAACTACGAAATTTCATTACACTTAAATTGATTGAAATCATTTTTATGGCAGACATACTTGCTAATTGTGATTTAACCCTTTCGCATCGGTTATCGTCATTTGCCGTCATAAGATTCCCCGACCGTTGACATCGGTTGACGTGATATATCGTTTTGCTACTTTCTTAGAATAGTTTTTTATGCATCATCTGATAGCTAAAGGATATAAGAACTAATGTGATATATGAAAATAGACTAAATAAGTTAACTTGATGCTTCAAATACTAGTTACATAATTGACAGTATAATTTGTATTCAAACCGAGCCGTAATGAAAGGGTTAATAAATAACTGTTCATCTCAATTATACTGATCAAAAAAATCTCTAGAAATATTTATGGAACTTACGTTGGTTTAATAAGTTTGTCAATAATAACTATCATTATTCAATAAAAGTTATAACCGTTAAAATTTTAAGCGATATTAAAGTTTGGTTATGGCTTAACTTTATGTCACGTTATTTCGTTAAATATCCAATAACTGTAAGCTAGAAGTATCGCAAGACGCGTTAGTAGTTTCCTGAAAACATTTCAGCAACTTTACGGGCGTATTATAATAAACTGAAAAACTTTTCCCGAAGAATGTAAAACAACTTGTGAAATATATGAAGGCCCTTTCGCTTATAATATCGAAGAAAGTTTAAATTTATGTTGAGACGGATTTCAAATTTTACTAACAACAAAAATAATATTACAATTTCGCCTTTAAAATATTCAATTTCTCATCGATAGTCTTTTTGATCAAATAAAAATTATTTTGATATCATCCTTCTTCGTAGTATCAATCCGGTGGATTGGTTTGCAGCAACAAAATCTTGCATCTCATGTAATCGAACACTTGCTGCAAATACTCCCGTCCAGGGTGATCTCTACAGTTTCTTCCCTCAACCATCTCTTCCACAATGTCGTGAAGAAGACCATCGTGGCGCATGATGTGACCGATCCATCGGGCTCGCCTCTCTGAGATGGTTCTTATGATATCATTATGTATACTTTATTATGACATATTAAAAAAAAACGACTGAATAATAATACCTACTATTGCGTGAAGTTTCATCCAAATATTTTTGTTAATTTTAGTTAAATTTATGATTTGAGTCGCCTCTTAAGGGCCAACCTCAAAAATAATTATGAACAAACGTTCTAATATACGCCAGATACTAGTGAATTCATCTCTTCAAGTCCCTGAACTCGTGCCCTACAAGCCGCCGGAAACTACGTAATGTAAAAAAAATAGTCGGCGATGTTTTGGGTAGAAAATTGACTTGAGGAAATTGAGGCAACTTGTGGTGACCATATGATCTTGTATGTAATATGATATTGTAAATAACCCAATTTATATCAAGACTAACCCACTGCTTATAAAAATAATGATTATTATTAATCTTACATTGCATTCATATTTTGTAGTATCTAATCAAAACAATTCATATATTTTTTGAAGCAAGTTACTCAATATATATTGTTTTAAAAATCGCCTCTTAAAAATGTTCATCTGTTGTATGCTTTGAGTATTTTATTTATGTCATCCTGATATAAGAGCTTATATATACTTTTTATTACAAAATAGCAAAACGAATAAAAATAACATGTGTGTGATATCATTGAGTTCACAGCGTGATCAATTATTAACTAATAATCAATTATCTATCAACAATTAAATGATAGATATTAACGACAGCCAACTTGTCCATTAACGTACCAAAGGAAACGTTGACACGGGATAACGATAATTATTTGAAATAGATTTTCTTAAATACAAATTAATCAATTAGGAAGCGATCAATCAATTAACGGTGAACCAACAACTCTCTCTCACCACTTTAATTTGTTTCAGAACTTATTAAAAAACTTTTCCAATCTACGGTCACTTAATCAACGTTACAAATTTTAATTACCGTATTAAAATATTGTTAGTGGTTGACTACGTGTGTAACAGGCAGTCGAGTGGGTCACATGGTTCCGTACTGTAATTACATGTTACGTGTTACGATGTGAGATTATTTATGATACGATGACACGTCGTATCATTAAAGAATAAAAAATATTGACTCTATAATACTCTGTAATATATTAATCCTTCAAGATTTCACCGGAGTTTTTGTAATAACTCATTTCGTTGCATGCCTTTATAAGGCGTGAATTTTGATTAATAAAATAAAATGAAATGAAATTTCTTTCACAATAATATCTCTCTTATTGCATACTTACTCACTTGTTGGAGCATATAATCACCACAAATTGGCACAGTTCTATCAGAAGCCATTATTTTTGCCTAGTCGGAACCGGGTATTGTGTAGTAGTTAAATGTCCTGACGGTGTTTTAGGGATGCCTAATCGTTTGATAATAACATTTTTAATTTCCATTGCTTCTAAAACCTGGACTATTTGGTCCAGGTGAGGTGGCTTAACATAAATATGAAATATTAAATACTCAAAAGTTTTAGCATTATTATTGCCTAATTCCTTTTTTATGAATTGTTGCTGATACTCGTATAAGTCCATTGTCTTCACTCACATTTAATCATTTTCAATGCACTCAATATATAAAAGTTTTCACAGCAAAGCCTCATTGTTATAAGCAGCTAGTGTAGTAAAACCTGGTAATTAATAGATAATCGATGAAAATGGACGACTTTTATCTACCACCAATAATGTTCAAAGGACTATCATAGATATTTTACTTATGCTTAATCAGTCTCAACCCACACAAGTACCTTTTTAATTAAAGTTATCAATATAGAGCTAATAAGTCATAATAATTCTAAATCAGATTTTCATTTTTGGAGCATATTTGTGTATTAGGCTACGCTTTAATAATCCAATAATCAAACTCTCTCGTGGTAGTCAAGAGCAATTGTATATACATATTTCGATTTTACCCAGTGGCCACAATATCCCATGAAGGCAATGGTTTATACAGCAACTAAAGGATATTGTACAATTTCTTGGAGACGGGAGTATGACGAAGCTTATTGAGATTACCCCATCTCGTCCATCAAGAGTACGTGAGAAGCAGTTTCGTCGCTTTGCTCATAATGGGCAAGTGCGTAGGCCAACAAATTCTGGCTCGGAATGTAAATTTGAGGATTTATGGCCGTTGGAAATAATTTGATGTCTCAGTTAGCCCGTGGATTATTCAAACTGCTCCCATCCGCATCCGCGAGCGAGATGGATCTACATAGTAAATTAATTTTCCCGGACTCTAAATTCAACGTTATGCAGATGAATTCGTCATATTGGGATAATGGTTTTACACGAGTAATTCGATTTCAATTTATTTTGCTTGCATAACATAAGCGTTAACGGATATTGGACACAAAGCGCTTAATTTCTTGATTAGAGGTAACGTGACAGATTCAATGCTTAGCACATCTTCATTTTGAATTATTCAACGTTATAGTGAAAAATATATTTGTGTATGTCTTAAAAAGTAAAGCATAAACATAATTGATGATATGTTACAAGTATTTCACAACATGCCAAAACATTTCATTTTGTTATTTAGTTTTCGGACTTCGATATTTCTTAAATTAAAAAATAATTTATTAGGTGCTTTACCGTTTTTAAGTGAGTAAATAGTTTTATATTGCTCATTCCAATAATGATGTCTTATTTCGATTTGCATACAACAAAATACTAATTGTAATGATAAACGATCAAATAGACGATTATACGAGTACGCAGAAAAATAGTTTAAATATATATTTTAAGTAAACACATACAGGAGAATACTGACAGATAGTGATAGTGATTCTGAAGTTTCATATGTGGAATTCTATGACGCTTTCCATGATGCATATGACTAAGCGCTGAATATGGATTGTTGATCCGCCAACGTCATAGACTACAGCCCGACATTCACGCATCATCTTTATTATAACAGAAATTTATTATGAATGGGTGGTCTTCGCGGGATAAATTTCTACTACCAATTTTGATTAATAGGCTATGACTGTCATTTTACGGGTGAGGGATCAAATTCACACCAACCTGGGGTATTTTAGAACTCATAAATCGAATAAAAATCTCTTGTTTCATTTTAAATATAAATTACTCTTGAATATAATATTATACAAGGCAATGTAAAAAATAATAACTATTGATACACATACAAATCTTTAGCACATACCACCTCATATGACATTTCTTTTATCGGATTATCGTAAAAAAGATGTATTCGAGTATTTGTATGTTTGTTAATATTTTTATAATTCTTCATTGTAACATATAATACAAAAATTGATTGAAGTGATTTAATAGAGTATTTTTTTAATTGATTGCAGTACAGCTGACATTTTCAGATAGGAATCTATTTTTAACTATAAAATTTATTTCGGTTAAAAAATACCGAGCACTTCAAAATGGACAATATTGTCTGAAAGCTTATGCAAATTTTTCAGCTACACACCCAGATATATTTTTTTAGTGACAAGGGGAGCTAAGAGGATATACATTGTAACATATATACGAACTTTTTGAAAGCTCCCCACTTTTTTAAGCTCTCCATGCTTTCGATGGGTTGAAAAGAGAAACATTGTACAGCAGTCAATTGTTGCGTCGGTTCAAAAGTGTAACAATGATTTTTATAATTTAGTTATTGAATGCTTAATTGAAAAATGAAAGGCTTTTATACTCTAAAATGAAAGCTCCCCACATATGCATATTATATTATGCTTGTAGAATATTATTTTGTACTTTAAACACAGCGAATGTCCAGTGGTCAATACAATATTTGTGTATAACACATTTCATAAGAACAATATTATTTAAAATAATTATTTATTACATTAGCCGAAATGCAATTGTGTCTAAGAAAGTAAGAACCTTTTTTATGTGATTGTGAAGTTCTTTGATTAACAACTCTTTGGTATACTCAATCCCTGAGTCTGTCAAAGCTCAATACGTAAGAGAAATTATGATGAAAAGAATATTGTCGCATCTTACTGCGAAAAGGGATTGTAATTTTACTTGTTATTAAATTGTGGTTTTATATGTTACTGAGATATTTATAACAAAGCTATAAATTTCACAAACTAATCAAATAACATTTTTAAATACCTTTAAAGATGGTTTCAGATTGTGTTGCCATTGATTTTGAATAGATATAAAATTAGTTTATTTTTACAAAATCAATCTAAATAAAAAAAAAAACTTTCTGTATATTGTCACTAATACAATTCTTTGTTGAGCTAGACTTTTTTTATTCAAATCCACATACTAAAGAACGACAATGTAGGCTACTTGATGTTCTGCTCATTCAGAAAGTAGTCAGTCAGTTACTAATTAATTCAGCGAAATCATTTTTTAACAATTTTGGATTACTGCACAAAAAATATACTACCAAAACAAATAATGTTCTATCAGCTGTTTCGATTATTGCCTCGTAACAAGTTATCTCTTTAATCAAAACTCCATCAAATATAAATATATCTAAAGTTTTTTTTTAATTTGACTTACCCGAGTCATTTTATGATCCCTTTTTTGTTAAAGACGATTTTGAGTGATTTAACAGATACTCCCATTTGCTCCTTAAGGGTGTCTTTATCTATACACATCCGTATAAACGTAGCTTTACCTTTAAATGAGACATACTTGCAATCGCAATAACTTTAAAGTCTTTAGTAACTTACTTTTGAGGAAGGTGAGGTAGCACCGAAACTGGTAAAGTGATTTATTAAAAGTCAGTGGTAAAATACAAAGTTTTAATTGTTTTATTCTTTAAAATGAGACATTAAATCTTGAATAAATTAAACAATCTTTTCAACACCGTAAACGTAAGGGTATGCTCGGCTAGTTAAATCTACAGCTATTTGCAGCATCAATTCTAAATTAAACAGCCACCAAGTCACTTCTAAGTCTGGTATGGCAATAAACAATGAATCAATTACACCTACTTTTGTCGCCTCGCGTTTCTTGAAAATCCGAGGGATTGAAAGCTTACGACAGAACCCTAGTTGTACAACTTGCATGCACCCCAACAAGTATTCCCGAGTAACGGCATTACAATATTACAGTATATCTCTTGCAATTTCAAGTGCGGAATGGGAAACATCGATGCGAAGAAATGTACTTTGACTTGTTAACTAGACGAATGAATAATTTATTGCAGTCTATTGCAATTATCTAATCCAATATCTCTTGTTTGTCTCTTTAAATATTCAATGCCGTATATGCATAATTATATCAAAACCAAATTGTACAGGCAGCCCTTATTTAAGAAAAAAGAAATACTACGAGTATCTATTTTAAATATATGTTTTATAATTTCAGTTTCAGACTCCAGGATGTCCAAAACATCTAATCACAAAATGAACGTGAAAATATTTCAAAACTATTAAAACTATATTATATCTGAACTTAAATATTTCTAATACGTTTATTTTTAATTTAAATTATATAAAAATTATAAAAATTATGTTGTTTCACTAAGTATTGTCAGTTGATAACCTTAACGTTATATATATTTTAAGTATTTAACCATATGTTGTAACCTATTAAAATATTTGAAGTACAATATATAAATTAGATTATATTCTTGTCTTTTCTAGCACTGTTCAAAAACTGCAGCTCTTCTTAACTCAAAAATTCAATTACTTGTAACGATGAACTCGTTTTTTAGTGGTTAAGGTTAATTTACGTCGACCAAAAACATCCACTAAATTGATATGCTCTATCTATTCCATCATCTTTGTTTTCTTTTTTATAGAATCAAGATTTCTCAAATAAACGGATAATTATGCACACGCAATCTTCCCAACCAAAGTTATTGAATAATAATAAAAACCTATATTAATACACGATCTTTTGAGTAAAGCAGACTAATAAAGAGCAACAAACCTACTAACAAAAATAATGAATTTATCTAAAAAATATGTTTGTAATTATTAATTAAATAACTATTCTCACATGCAATAAAATGTGTATTTTTTATAACAATAGTTACGGTTAGTTAGTAAATTAAAAAAACAGATCTGAATCTCCTAGTTTGGTGTGTTCATGTATATGTTGGGGTTGCCATGATAAGCCCAGTGGAACCACCCCGCGGGGTTATACAACTTGCGAGCCCCCGGCTTCCCACAATATTAAATAAGGGTTCTAACACCTGGCAAGTGTTGAATAACTACCGCAGACAGTGGTAGTCAACCGATGGCTTGCAAGCTGTCTACGCCAAGTTGTGATAAATACCAAGTCATTTTTTACAATACATTTTTTTACGTGATTTCGCTTTTATGTGTCTCCTTTACGTGATTAATTTGTATTTGTGTGATAATTAAATTGCTGGAACTGATTCGTTGAATTATATCAAAAATTGATTTCATACGCGAAACATTCTGATTTCAGTTATTCTGTTAAAAAGGGCGGGGTCTATAAATATATTTTTTTCAGTTAAATACGAATATGGTTTTATTACTTTATTTTAAAATAGCTTACAATATTTATTTGATTAGGCGATGATTCTCGATTGCACTATTTTATTTTTCTACTTACTTTTACTTATTCTTTTGTATTTATTTATCATCCACTAGAGAAACACGATAAATGTTTCAATCCATTATATTTATGGAAGTAAATTGCAAATTTTTATACGTTGCAATGACACTCATTCCTGTTTTCCCATTCCCGTTTTTGGGATGTTTTTTTTTAACAGAATCATTTGCTGGCATGCACACAATAGATTTTGTAAGTTTCATTCTAATTAGATGAACGGTATGTGAGTGCATTATATAAATATATATATTTTATATAAATTAGATTAAAGCGCTTTAAGAGTATCTGGTAATTAGTGGCGACTCCTCTGTGTAGCAAACCAAATCGATTTCTAACGAATAACATTAAAAACCGTAATTTTGAAACGATTCACGTCCTAATAGCATTCCAATTAAAATGAAACTTTATTAAATACTCTTTAAATGATATGACTTAAATATGCTATGAACATTCTTCTACCACTCTACGGTAATTAGACTACGTTAATATATAATTGTTTAAAACTGAGCGTTAAAAAAAGTAAACAATTACTCAATCTGACTTTAAAAAAAGTTCAATTTATCTGCCTTCGCTTCGGATATGAAAAGTAACATTTTACTCAGCTTCGTTTCCCCTTTATAATGATCATTCGATGAAATTGAATATCAGATAGCGCATGCGAATTTATTCCCATTGATCGTCCAATGATAAAAAGTCTCCCATTGTGTTTTTTGTTCACAAAACTTACGAGTGCGTCCTGCCTTTAATCCCGAACCCGGAGGTCTGGCTTAGTACTTTGAACTATAATGGTGCATTTTAAAGAGTTCATAATACTATTATACAGTTATTTAGTTACATAATAATACATTACAGTTACAATGCACAACGAACAAAATATAATAAATTTATAGTTTATTGATATTATGAAATGCGTTTTATTTTGGTTTGACAAAGTAATAACTAATAAAGGATACAATACAGAGAAAAATACTTGAGAATAGCCACCCGACCTGGCTGAAACATGTCGTCAAAAAAATATATGTGGTATAAATTCTAAAAAATCTTTTATTTATATCTGATCAAATACATTTTGAAGTTTTGTACTGTTTTCATATGTATCATAATAAATAGTATTTTACAAAAGATTTGTGTTCAGGGACTGATGAAGTGTGATTTGCATGCTTGTATGAATCCACGATTTCCTTGATAAAGACTAATCAATGTAATCAAAATATAATCTTTATTTTTAAATAAACATGTATTTTTACAAAATATACGAATTATTAATAAATAATAGAGATTCATGGTTTTTATATGGATAGTATTTATTCAATTCAATTAATATAAAAGGAAACGTAAAATTATATACACTGTTTTGTAAACATTATTTATATTAAACGAAATAAAAGACACTTGTAATACGCTTTAAGAAAATCAAATAGTCTATTGAAGAATCTGCATAGATTACGAGTACTTTAAATTGTTTTTCGTGGATTTGTAGAATATGTTTCAACACCCTAATATTAATAAATTATAGAAGAGCGATACCAATATCCTAGGTTATGCCTTTTATTTTTCGAGAGCTACGAGATAAATGTTGAAATAAGATGATGTTTGGTGTGACTTTGTATTTGTGTATCAAATATCGATTACTTTCGAATAAAATTGCAGTTAACAGTTCATACTAGAACGCACGACCTCTGCTGTGGTAAACAAATGCTTTAACTATAAAATCATACCCGCCTACAGCTCATATGAGATATTTCGTTTATTTCATTTAAAATCTCTTGTCATAATAAATAATAATCATCAATTTTAATGCAATGAACTCAGTGACTTATTGAAAAATTTGGTTATTAATTTCATATTAATATGCAATCTATCTTTGTGTGCTCGACCCCGCGCTGTTGAAAAAAAGCCTTTCTGTTTGGAGAGACGAGAGGTTGCCTTTTGTGATGTCGGTTACCGGGGACCGTAAGCCTGTAATCCCAGGTGTAAAAAGCCTGAATATCGGGCCTAATGAGAGCGGCTGGGGTGCGTTGCACAATGTAGGAACTAGCATAGCCACTGTGTGGAAGCAAGCTTGGTACTTGTTTCATTGTAACATGGTGCACCCGTTATCAAATTACTGTACGGTGATCGAATATTAGAGTAAAGCGATTGATTTTATAATATAATAAAAAATTTTTTTTGCCAAATGAGTGTGATAACTGTCATTATTCATGCCTGAGGTCAAGTTATATCTACTGCCGAAGGCCACTGTAGTATCAGGCATAATAATGCATTTGCCAAGTGTGTAGCATTTTTAAGGAGATTGCATGATTAGCCTGCCGATTACATGACCTGGATTGTTGTATTATATAACTAACCTAACCAGAAACTCGCGATGTACTTAAATGTTAACCTTATTAATACGTTCCGAGTCCAATGTGTTAGTTACACTTATGTGATCGAACGAGAGCTGTTATGAATTACGATACGACATCAAAAAATAACCGATAAATTGTGAAAAAAATCTACTAGTCTTCGATTTTGTTGATGGACATGAAA
The DNA here is from genome assembly GCA_022606575.1 of Glossosoma conforme. NCBI lineage: Eukaryota > Metazoa > Arthropoda > Insecta > Trichoptera > Glossosomatidae > Glossosoma > Glossosoma conforme. The sequence continues at coordinate 1,974,812 of JAGTXR010000065.1, read as the reverse complement.
AATATTTAATTCTTGATATTTCACTTAAGTTTATTGTGGGTTTGTAAATAGTTCCAATGATACACATCGTCCTATTCACCCTTTAGCTTTTTTCAACGTGCTATTATGTAACAACATATTGTGTATTTTTTTTACTTTAATGTTCTATTTGATCGGTAAATAAATCTGGAATTATCTATTGGCCGTTAGTCCATAAAATAAATCAAGTCATATTAGATAATATTGCTGATTGATTGACAGGATGACATTATTATCAGTAACTTTTTAGATTATTATTTTTACGAACTTCTCGATAAAAGTATTTCAACGTTGATTTTGAATTATACTTGTTTTGATTGTTTATTTAGAACTTAATTTAGTTCAATGGACATTAGAAATTTGTCAACACATTTCATTAAAATATTTCATATAAATATAATTGAATAAAATAAATAAATGTATGATTAAATTCTCCCAATATGTTAGAAGTAGAAGTTGAGCATTGAGTAAATAGAGTTATTCATATGACTGTATTGAATGATTATATGTAATTTTAAGTATTTTCATACACATTTAGCAAGATCATTTGATGTTCATTCATTTCTGGAGTAGTTAATGTAGGTGAGTGGGCATGTGAATGTACGGTCGAGTGGGGAGGCGAGTACCAAAGGAAGTGAGCCAAAAAAACGAATTTGGATTTAGTGAGTCTTGGACAGGAAAGTAGAAGGGGGAGTAGAAGTATTAGTGGTTGCAATAAAAAGATCTTGTTAATACTCTAACTAATAATTTTTTTCGATACGTATCAATGCGCGCCGAAAAATGCTAGTTACGTAGCTAGCACTAATAACTATTAATTACATTTACTTGCTTACATTGTGAGTGTAAACAGCTATTTTATACGGTATATTCGAATCATAAAAGAAAAACATTATTTATCAGATGTTTTAATTTTAGTGTATCTTTACTGAAAATTTACAGGATGCAAATATTTTCAGTTTTTTAAAGTGGTTTTTTAATGTCTTTAATTACACTTTCCGAAGTTTCAGGTAATTGTTCGTAGTGGGGCACTATATTGCATTTGTGACTGCTTTGTGGAAGAAGTGAAGGAGCGTCATGCATAATTTAATAACACTAGCTCCAAATGCAATTTCTTCATAATTTCATGTTTGATAATGTTTCATATTAATATTGAAGTTTCATAACTGCTTTACGCTCACGTCTCATAGTAAGCACTTTGCAAAGTGCTTAAAATTTTGTTGCATATAGCAAGTCTATGGTTGTATTATTTTTCGTAAAATTATATTATGTATCAAACAAGAAATATTCAATTATTTTGTAAGATGTTTTTGGAGTCATTATTTTTTCTTCCCATTTACGTTTCAAATCTGAAACATTTGGCGAGCACAAAATTGCCCTAACACAGATCTCTTAGCTTTCATTCACCATACCTTGTACTCGAAACTCCACGCAAGAGCATATACAGGTACTGTTATGATTATCGTCAATCTGCATGGCATGAGCCCGAAAACTTGCTGAGACGGCAGCTATAGAGTCCGAGGCACATTAAAGAGATTTGATTACATGCCCAAGATTTACCTAGAATATTTGTTAAACAAGACGGATTTACCTTAAATAAGATTGCTCAACCTAACTAACAACTTATGGTATCCCATACAAGTTTGCCCCGCGTGCAATATTGTTTATCTTCCATGATTCAACGAGAAACGCACTTCCATAGCGCTATAATTATTCGATCAAGTCATTACTTAAAATAAAACATTCGTTCTACAAATTGCTTAAGTCTCAACACTAAAAGTAATTATTACCACTCAGGGTGTACTTTTTTGGTGTAAATTTTATTGGGAGCTTTAAAAGTTTATCGACACTTCAGTTGAAAATTACGAGAAAGAGAAGAAATAAATGTAAACGTCCTTAGAAGCCTCTTTCCGAGGTAAGCCTATAAACTGTGATCGCTGTTATCTTGCACTAAGTGCTAATATATCATTTTGCGGCTGTAGCCTTTTTTGTATACGTCCTTTTCAGACCCTAATTTTTCAACCGCGTCCATTATCCTACATGTCGTCTACCCGATTTCTCCATTTTTGCCCATATGTATTTTTTTGTTTCAGCGCAGTCCTAAATCTCTTACGAGGGGTCCATTCGTACGTTTAGTATCTTGTATGGTAGAAATAAGAACTTCCAAAACTGTTTCACTTGTATTAGAAAAATATTTTACTTTTAGAAGCATTCTTGGCATCCATTAATAATTGATTAAAAAAAAATTACTATTATTGTTGTAAGAACGTTCTTTAGATACTGTTTTCACTTAATAAACCATTTTCTTTCTTTCTTAATTCTATATTTTTTGTACACAAAACAACCACTAGCCAATACTATATCGTCTATGACTTTTGGTAAGAAAGGGTGCATTGGTAAAAGTTAGGTGTAATGAGCAGAACTTGGTTCACTCTTTGCGATTCTCACGTCCACCGTTTATTTTTATCTGATTGATGCACGAAAGAAATGACATTTAAGATAAGTTAATTAAATATACATATACTAAACATAAAATTCTTTAAAGGAGTCAATTCATTCAGAAAAAATATCGGCAGGAGCGGGATGCGAACCGTGGACCTTTAAGATGATATTTTGTATTGAATTGTATGTGTTTCAACTGTGTTAATAATATTAATAATTCGTATGTTTTAAAAAATACAAGTGTTTTAATTGTCTTGAAGCAATAATTATGCGCATTTGTGTATTAATTCAATTTTTTTAAATCTTTTAATAAAAAAAAACATATATTTTCGGATTCCAAGAATGCATAAATTTTTCGTAGCGAACCTGAATACCCCAAGCTGCTTGGTATGGCAGAAAGTAGTAAATAAAAATAGAAAACATATCAATTAGTTTCGTCATTAAAGTTTGAGGAGATTTGTTTTCACTCTTTGCGAGTATATTAACCTGAAATGGGGCCGATAGTTTTTTTTATTTCCCGTAAAAGACCTTAAATAAAACTTTTGTACAACGACATGTTTCCACTTCTGTTTTATGATGATTGTAAAAAAAGGCAGACTTCCGAGAGGCATTAACTTTAGCCCTTACGGGAAATAAATCGAGATCCATTCATATTTTATATTGTTATAATGAAACACTTAAATAAATAGATTATCTTCACCGTAAAAAAATAAATAATATAGATATCTTCTTGCATTTCTTCGTTCATACATACATTTTTAATAGCAACAGGTTTAATTTTATTCCACGCCTTAGTTCGACAAATTTACTTGATATATTTGTTCACAATGTAAGCATACTTATCACTGTTAAGATATGTCATTGAAATAGTTACCTTTTCTGACACATTGCATGTCATTTATCTTTACTTATATCCGTTTCATATCTAAAAATATATGATAACAATGTGTTAGTTGCTATTGCCTATGCCACTTTGCTTTATCCCAATACATTTCTACAACCAGTTTACCTTGGAATATATACTACAATATTTAGTTCCCGACGATATCCAGAATAGAAATACGGTTATTTGGATGAGAAAACAGTTATAGTATCCGAGGCACACTTAGTGTAATTATTTAAAATATTTATTTGTTAGAACATCGCATAATAACCCCGGTGGTTCTGAGGCCTTATATCATTTAGGTTTAAGACGTGGCTGAACTAAAGTAACAGTTTTGATCCAATTTATATTTAATTTTTTGATCCAATGTTGCTTTAATTCGGTGAATTAACGATAACTACGTTTAATTGTTAATAAATAGATAAAATTAATCTTATAGCATCTTTTACTACGGTTCATTCGCTACACATCTTTCACATTTTTAAGTATAATCAAGACACAGATTTAAAGCACTAAATTTTATGCATGGCCATAACATTCATCGCTATGAAGTATTGACGATTTCTCGATCATAAGAATATCAATCGACACAGCTTAAAATTTTATTACCGAAATGCGGCGAACAAATAACATAAAATTTAACAGACTGTCGTTGAAGTAGTTATACTTCAATTCACGTCTACCTAAGACGCCCTTGCTAAAATTTGCATTTGGTCATCACTTAGTATAGAGTATTTACCTCTTCTCAGTTCACCATTACTTTGGCAATAATTATTTAGTATGCACGTAAAGAGAATGTGGTAATGTACTGGTTATTTTACCGAGTCTAGACTTAATCACGATATCCGTAAAGTGTTTGAAGGATTCTTTATACAGCATGTTATTTTTATGAAATATTCTTTTATCACTTTTTTTTCATTATTTTATTACGATTTTTAATTTTAATTGTATATTTTAATTAAGAAAATGGCAAACTTTTATAGTACAAGTCAGTAAAAAAATCACAATATCCTAAAAAATACAACATTAAATAAAATATATTTATTATTATAAAATTGACTTAGAAGTCGTATAGTTAATTTATTTTCCGGTATATATCATTTTTAATATTTTAATCAATACCCACCTAAAATTGAATAATGCAAGAAGTCCAGTGTATTATCATTTGAAACTATCTTCATTTCCATGTCCGCTACCCTAACTGGAGCATATAGTCGTTATAAAGCGTCGTAAGCCGCCATGGTCTTCGTCTCATCCTATATCACCTGTGCCTCCCGAAGCTTCATCGAGTATATTCTATGTTAAGTTTCCGATTCTAGTATTCAGGACGGTGCTAGCCTAGGGCTTAAGGAAAGAGCAACTATTTATGCTCTCCAGCGACATCCGAGAGTCCCAGCCATGTCCATCTTTGTATCTTTATCGACTGTACTATGGAAAACTGTTCTGTTCCTTCACCTCGTCATTAACAGTCATAGAAAAACCTGTTTTACGCATAGTATGGATTTATATTTCTGAATCGATTCTTAGAAGGTAGTAGTTAATGACTTAACCAGCTGCTTATCTTTAATTAACCGTTTTTTTTTAAATTATTATTTATAGAATAATAAAACAAAAACAACGACACGAAAATATAATCACATTCTTTATTTTTTCTGGAAAGTAAAAGAAGGTTATTGTCCTGATGAGAAGACCCCATACCCGTCCCTTCCCACCTTAGACTCCTCATCCACTTCTGAACTAATGAAATACACAGGGAGAAAGTAGGAAGAGTAGGGAGACTTCTAACCTAATAGCTTCGGGTTATTATACGGTCCGATAAAAACCTCCACACCTTCGAGATTTCACTTTTAAGGGTGATTTTCTTTTCTGAAAATACAGAGTCATAAACGAATAATATCACACTAAACGTTTCGAATTGAATTAGGCTAACTACCGTTGTATTTCTTTGTTTTTCACGTCTTCAAAGATATTCAAATAGAAACACGATTTATTTGAAATCTTCTAGTGGCAATAAAAATAAATACAACAATAGACGTGTTGGAGTGAGGAGGTGTTATATCCTATATCAATACGAAATCTGCCAGTTATACGTCTAATAAATAAACTGAAAATAGCGACAAGTTCAGTGATCTCGTAAGCTCGTGTTCGATCTTCAACTTGAAAGGAAATTTTAGGTTATTCAACTTAGTAATAACTATAATATACTCCTTAATGAATGATTTTAATTAAATTTTCATGTTATTTTGAGTTCAATCAAAATCAAAATAATGACAATTCTATTATCACTATTATATTTTTGATTTTAAGTTTAATTGATAATTTATAAGTATTTTTTTAATAACTAGGAAAAGAAATCGGCCATTTGTTCAAGTGCATAATTTCCTTGCACTTACTGACTACACACAATTAGTGTAATAATTACAGACAATTAGTGTTTTAATGTTAAAATGTTATGCAATAATTTTGAGAGCGAAAAAAAATCATGTTCAAAGACTATATTATATATATTACAAAAGCCATATAATACGAGACCAGTATTAATTATTTTATTGTATTCATTTCAACGTTAGTTCGCGGTTCACTATGTAAGTGAAAGGCTTGAGTCACCTTTTAGGTCCAAATAGTTCAAGTTCGACGGTACCATCGAACTAATTATCGGATTATCAACCTTATATATACCGATCAACGAAACACTCAAAATATGCTTCGAATACTACAGCGACCGTCTCATCAAATCTTCGAGATCCCGCTTTAGAGGAATTTAAGAAGTATATGTGTTCTTAAGTAGAATGTACGAAGTAAATTAGTCTTGGGATAAAACATTATTAACAATGGCAATTGACAGAGCTGTGCCAGTTTTTCTTGACCATTTGTTAACCACATATAGATCAAATATGAAAATAAAAAATGTGTTAAAATTGTTGAATTAAAGATCTTTAAATATGATATTTTTATACTAAATTAAAAATATTTGTATAGGGTCCGCCATCTAACGTTTTTTTTTCAACTAGTGCTTATTTCGTGAATGGTAACACTTAGCTCATGTCTGATTTAACAGATAATTAGTTTTATTCTTCCGCTAAACGAATATGGTTGTGTATACGCTTGAACAACGGTGGGAAATATTGCGACATTACTTTGAAAATCAGGCCATTTTTATTCGAAAATGAGCAAGGAGTGGCCGTTACAGTCAATGGCGATCGTTATCGGGCCATTTTTGTTCAAAAAAATTGAGGAAGAGGATATTGGCAACATTTGGTATCAACAGGATGGCGCTACGTGCCACACAGCCGAAGCTACACTCGATGTCTTGCGATGTTTTTCAAAAAAAAAAAAGTTATTTGGCAGACCCAATATATTAATGAAATAATTCGTTATTCTTATACCCGTTAATTTAACAATGTATTACATATATTAATAATAGTTCGACGCCATCCCGCTAAGTTTTTTCATTAAACCTCCCGCATACGCGTGATTTATCAGACAGTATCAGCACGCGATGAGTTTTATTGATATAAAATTGTCAGTTGTTCGGTAAAACACGAACCGTTGCTCTTCTCCTCTGAGTTATTATGCTTCTTGATATTTCCGAAACCAGAACGCCATATGCCGTGTCTCACCCCCTAAGTTATGACCTAATATCCCGTTGGAGACTTACGCTTTTTAGTGTCAGAAGTTCCCCGCTTCTTCGGGACTCAAAATATCTTATGGCATTATCCCGGCCTGAGACACTCTCGTGATATTTCGACTATAACTTAGTAGTAATATAAATATATAAGAAAAGTTTCGCCGTAAAAGGTGATCGTAATTTTGACGACTGAGTTTATATAGGACTATTTAAATGACAACGTCAAATAAGATATTACTTATTAAAAAATCTGATTTTTTTTTTCTTCAAAATTTTCTCATTGACTGCATTAGTAAAAATTTAAGCATTAGTAAAATTTTAAATTAATTTATATTATATTTTATGTACAAATATTTTATATGCGACGTCTCAGTTTCCATTTTTTCTCATACGGAACTACACATAAATAACTTCTTAGGTTTTATCGGCCAGATTTGATATTGTGGCTTTTGGGTGAAGCCGTGTGTGGCGAATTACTTCTATCCAATATTTCGACCGCCATTGCAGGGGTCTTCTTCAGGGTTGATGACTTAGTGTCCTAAGGTGCTTTAAACTAACTCATCAACCCTGAAGAAGACCCCTGCAATGGCGTTCTAAATAATGGAAAGAAGTATTTCGCCACACGGCTAAGCCCAAAAGCCACAATAACAATGACATATTCTCATCATGACACTTTTAACAGTGGTATAGGTATTCCACATTATTTTAATTTTAGGATGACATGTTTGGTTACTTTAGGTAGCCATTGTTGGGTCCTAGCAACAGGCTACCCGATAAAAAAAAAGAAAAATGTCGCCAGAAAAAAAACGAAAAAAATAAATGATTAACTCTTTTACTTTAAAGATTTGTCCTTAATCACGAACGGTAACGAAGTTCATATGTATAAGGGTTTTGATAAAAAAAATGAGTAACTTGAAGAAAAAATCATATTTTTAATACTCATCATAAATTTTAAGTTGATAACCTTACCACAGTCGTAAAACATTTTATCGTAGAAGTGATTTCAAGTATTTGAATGCCTAAACAACAAAATAATGCTTCCAAAAAATGTGTAACTTACTCGTATTTCATGTCTGTCTCTAACTACGACTTGTACTTTACGAGCATTCTAGTTTATATAGTCTAATGTACCATGTAAGTGATTTATTCTCTCTTACTATGAATAATTACTGAACGATATGTTTGTATTTATTTAACTGAAACTCGCCACCAATGTTTTAATCCTTTATTTAGAATACTTTTTGCCTGATTGTAGCGAAATTTTCTCAAAATATTACGTCTAAGCTCCCGATTCACGGAACGCGGACTTGATAGAGCTGAGTTAATAGTTTCTTACAGCCACTGCTTCTCTGAATTGAAAAAAAAGATCACTTTGTCACCCAATCTTAACCGACAGATTTGTCTCACACTTGCTGTATGCATCTTCGGTAGTCTTCACAATGCTCTTCCAGCATCTGTGTTTTAATATATTGTACATATATAAATATCAATTTATACTCGCAATCTCCTCATCTCTTAATTAAATATAAAATTACGTCCTTCCTGCACACCTGTCATACTTTGAATATGAAGCTATATAGAATCGCGATTATAGACTATTTGAAGAAAATATTCACCTGTTTCTTGCGGCTTGTAATGGCCATATTATGCTCAATATCGAAATAGATTTTATCTTTTACTCACCTACTGGCAATACTTTACTTCGAGTAGCTGCATACTAGGAATGATTAAGTACGGCAGATTTTTGTTCAAATGTTTGATTTACTAAACTGTCAATGTAAAAACACCGGTCCGTAGCTCATCCGTCATGTACACCTCAGTCGAAAAATCAATTAATTTAATTTCATCGATATTCGCCGCAACAAAACGGGGGGAGGAGGTTGCAAGTGGGCGGTTAGTGGGCGTTTAGGAAGTGGAGGCATTTCGAGAGTAGATCGGTAGGCCAATACAAAAACTTTGTTCATCCCTTCTCTTCATTACCCGGCCAGCAGGAATATCCGCCGGCGTAATCAATCACGATTTGCCATCGGACTTCTCAAAGACGCCCGCCGTGGGCCGCCTAATGCTGATGGCAATTTTTTGTTTCCCAGTTTATTTTCCGGGGGTTCCGAGGGTCCGCTTACATCGGTAATCCCCTCAAAAGCAAAGATTAACGTAACGATTTGAAACATTATCCGGGGAATGGAAACCGTTATGTCATATTTTATAATGTATCGATTTGTTACGGGCCGAGAACACAAATTTTAAAACCATTTTTGCAACAACAAAAAATTATATTGAATGGGGATGTTATTTATATCAATAATTATATAATTGACATTATTTGTGGTTCATATAACACTCCTAACCAATTCATCGGGTATATAATACATTGCGGTCATGCTTTAGATGAATATTACAGCCTTAAAATACAGCTTTATTCCAAAACTACCTAAATCTTTTACAAAATAAATTAAAATAAGCTATATATAAGAAGCATCTCAGAGAGGCGAGCTCGATGGATCGGTCACATCATCCGCCACGATGGTCTGCTTCACGACACAGTGGAGGGGATGGTTGAGGGTTGAAACTGTAGAGGGCGCCCTAGAAGGGAGCATTTGCAGCAAGTGTTCGAGGACATGAGTTGTAACTCTTATGCTGAGCTTAAGAGGGTTGCGGAGGACCGAGAGGAATGGAAATCGAGATGCAAGATTCTGCTGCTGCAAGCCAATCCACCAAATTGATACTACGTAGAAGAAGCTATATAATGTATCTACCTTCCGGTGGAGTTGCGAAAGTAAAGCTGACACGGGATGAGGCGAAGGTTTTTTCGGCTGACAGACCCTTATGGCAGTATTTAATGTCAGCCATATGCTCCATTAAGGGTAACAGACATTGTGATGTTGATGATGATGATATAATGTTTACGACAGATTCTACAATGTATTTTATTTCATAAAAGCGTGTCGGCATAAATTTCCAGATTGACTCCATCACGACCGCAGCTCTTCGTTCCTCTATACCCATTGTGCATTCAGCAACCCTTCCAGTTATTTAGCAGCTCTGGCCCTAGTCCCCCTAAGTTTCGTCCTTTCAATTCATTAATTGGGCTCTACCAACGATTGCAGGCAAACAACACTAAAGCCTGCCGTTGCATCATTCCCCGGTTGCACTCTTTTTAAATGCGGCGTATCAAATCGCCATTTCGAAGGATTAAATGAAATATCAGCTGTTCTGCAATAATTGCGGGTATTCTGCGAAACTATTACAGATGTATTACTGCCCAATTCATACAATTCCCCCAATTACAAATATAAGTACGCAAACTAGCGAGTGACTTTCTATAGAAAAATCGATAGTAAATTATAAATTCGTTTACGAATATTCGTACAAAGCAATTTAATAATGAATATATGACTAAATACTTATGAATTTACATCATAAATTTTAATATACTGTATACAATATATGTAGAGAACAAAATTTACTTGTAAAGTTTACTCATGTAAGTGTAATGTAATCATTGTATGAATAAAACGGAAAAGTAAATAAAGGCCATCATTAATAATTCCACAAAATTTATTTCAATGCAACATGTTTCGCCTTCATCGTAAAGATATCAAGTTAATTTGATAATAAGTGAGTTAGTTTAGCTTATGAATTGTAAGATGTTTTGCAATAAGTGTGTGTATGGTGTGAGAAGAGAAGTATTATGTTAATTATCAATGTTGGCATCAGCATGATGTAGCCCTTGCTGACTGGTACCGAAAACCTCGATAAACTATCATTCATCTCTTATTTCTGTTCGCTTGTCGTTCATAAATGTGTCCGCCATATTGGTATTTGGGACTAGTTATATAGACCGCCGCTAGTAGCGCTGGGCGAGAGCCATCACGAGCGCCCCAGTCGTGTCCCGCCCTTCGGCGAGAGCATATTTTATAAGTTTTGTCGTAAATATATGTCAATGTGCTTCTGAAAAAGTCTTTGTTTTGCTCACCTGCTCCTCATCATGCCCTTACGCGACGGAATAACACCTTTTGATAAAGAGGAGGATGGTATTACATTACAAAACACGATAACATTTTTAAAATTTATATATATATTTATCTTACACAATACACACACTGAATCCTTTACACCTTACAATATGTAAACGCATACACTAATTATCTAATTTATTGAAAATGTTTTCTCGACGAAGCCGAAATAGAAGTAAAATAAATGGTAGTTTTTTAGTAAAGTAATGAGTTTTTATAATAGAAAAGAATGTGTTAATTATTATAAATATTTACATATTTTATTTTAGACTACACTGTATTAGTTTACTAAGATACAAGTGCAGCAAAGCTGTTTTTAATTTTCAAGTGGCGTAATGACTCACACGTACCGAGAACAGTTAGATACTTGAGTATCTTTTCATTAAAAAACTCTTCATAAAAAATGACCGGTGAGTTTCAAATAAATCAAAAACATCTGTTGGCCCACCTCGAAAACCAGATTATAACTTATTCGGCGCTTATTGGAACGAGCTCACATCCTGCATCAATTTTAAAAGCGTTTACAAGCGGCGTTAAACTTAATTGCTGCGCTTATTACAGCTAATGACACTTGACCAAATATGAGATGTGATTGCATAGCACAGTCCCTGCTTCATTAGGCGCAACGGTGAGTAACGATAGACGTAATAAGATGGAAGTGTAGGTGCTATCAAAACCACGGCCTTACATGGAGGCAGATCAATTAGATTGGACTGGCAAGGCCTGTCGGTGAGGCTATTGTACGGAGGCTATTTACGAAGACCCGACAATAGACCTCCGACCATATGTGACTGTAAAAAGCCCGAGCGGCTCACTTTGACCAATTTATAATTCCAATAGGAATTACATTACGATTCTCATTACTTAGGTTTGGACGTATGAATCATTTGGTGAGTCTTCTCAAAGCTGATTGTGGCCTCGTAAACTTCTTCGTGACCTGTCTGCGGTTCAATTTAAGCTCTTTGTGAGTAGTTTTGCAATGTTTATGCTCGCTATAGAGTATTATTTTGATCACACTTGTAAAAGAGTCGTTAAAAATCACTAGGCTTGTGGTATTATATACTGCGATGCGTTTATAGCATTCAGAGTTTGGCAATAGTCAATAACACGATAAATCTAAAGTCACATTTACATTCATTAACTAGTCGTAAATAAACGTCTAAAATTGTCTTTTAAGACATGAAAAACACTTATACATCGTGTAAAAATTGTAATTCGAAACCACTTAATAAATGACATAATAAAAAATGAGTACATGGAAAACTATCTTTTTCATCTTCTTCCTTATCCGCTAATTACTTAATTATTACAAAAGTTTGTGAGATTTGAAAACATTTGAGACATTTAAAACATTTTTTTTATGTAAACATACAGGAGAACACCGACAAATGGTGATAGTAATTCTGATGTTTCATTTGTGGAATTCTATGACGCTTACCATGCTTGTATCCGGCTAAGCGCTGCATGTAGTGTTGATCTGCCAACGTCATAGACTACAGCCCGAGATTCACGCATCATCCTTATTATTATAGGAATTTACTATGAATGGGTGGTGCTCACTTTCGTCTACCACCAATTTGAATTAATAGGCTATGACTGGAATTTTACGGGTGAGGGATAAAATTCACACCAACCGGGGGTTCATAAATAGATTAATCTTTCTTTTTTTTTCTCCGTCGGGGATCGAACCGACGACCTTTGCTTGCAAAGCAAACGCTTTGACCATTGAGCTATAACCGCCGGCAAATTTATTTAACAACTTAATTACTTTAACAACTATTTATTAGTTAAATAAACAAAAAAAGCTGTTTTCCTTTCAGTACGATATCTTTGGCTAAGCATGGTAGCAAAAAGAGAAGTCAGCAGTAGAAACTGATTTTTAAAGAAGAGCGGATGAATGATACAACGCGTCTAAAACCTGAATAATTAGGTTGTAAATGTTGGCCCAACCGAAAGTTATACAATTGCAATCGTTATTCATGTGACTTAAAATATTTTGCTCTAAAAACATAATGGTTTTATCAAAATAAAGTCATCAAATTAAAGCCGTAAAATATGTTGACAAAAAATAAACCAATCCGAAATTATTCGCATCCGAATAAAAAAAATGAAAACAAACGCTTGTTTGTTTCGTCGTTTTTTATTGCTGCAGCGGGGACGCAATAATTGTATGCAAATTCGAAGCAACTCGTAAAAAATGCAAAAATATCTGCGCAAAACACGGCGGTAAAATAGCAAAATGATAATATTTTACTCAAATCTGAGCTTTTTTATCTGTTTGTTTTGAGAAGAGTTTCTACGAACCGTTTCATAGAGGGCGAGCTTAATCAATTACTCTGTAACCTGTCTCATTCCTTCCTTATTGAAGGTTCGCTCTCTTCCTTCTCTTCAATTCGTTTCTTATTTCTTCTTGCTTTATTCCTTCGCTGTGTTGCGTAGATATATCACTGCAGGGGAAGCATCCCTCCCTCTATCCTTCGTCTATCACACATCAACGTTCGAAATAAATAGAATCAATGCGTTTTCCAGTTTACTTTTCTATAAAATTACATTTAAACTTCGCAAGAAATTTAGTTTGTATATAAGATATGGTATTCTTTCATGATCATCATCAGCCTGCGTCTATCCACTGCTGACGGTATAATTACCGTATGAGTACACATATCTCGATCTCCATCCTTTGGATCCAGTCTACTCCCGTTATTCTTTCAAATTCATCAGTTTTTATTGCAGGGGGTCAGCCAACGCTCCGTTTGCCAGTTTGTAGACGCCACTCCAACACTTTTCTTCTTCATCGATCGTCATTTTTTGGCAGATATGTCCTACTCATTGTCACGTAAGTGTGCCTAGTCTTTCGATAGCCTCCACCACTCGAGTTATACATCAAACGTCATCCTAGTTTTGAATTATAATCTTCATCGTTCCTTTTTTTGGATTTATTTTGGTCAAACAAACAATTCCTTATATTTTGTAACAATTCATTGAGTATCATATTGTCCACGAAGGAGTTAAATCCAATGATCTTCTTTGCGTATTTATACATATAAATAATCGTTCCATTAAAACATTTTCAAATAAGTATACATTAAATTCAATTGAAAAAAAAACAGCAATGTTCGTTATTAGTTATTGTCATTTTTTTTACCTTAGTGACATGCTTCGTTCAAATTATATGGTGTGTTCATGAAATGACGCTTACATCTTAAATTTTCTATAACATCATTTTGTCGTGTTAATCTCTTGAAGTCTTCACAACAAATAGAGCAATAACATCAAGGTGCGAAATAATCGAATCCTTCCCCCTACTCCAGGCTTGGAACTGAATTGGCTGTATATTGGGTGTTCCAACGTCTCCTTCTCAGGGGTTGATTTCTTATCGCCAGTACATTCGCTCAATTACCTTTCTGCTCTTGTGTACAACCACTTTAATTGTCCCGGGTCGCTCTAAGTTCAGGACCGAATGAGGATAATTAAAAAATATTAAATGACTTAATGACTAAAATATTGATGAAACTTAATGAATATATATGTGGTAGAAAAAACGCAGAGTTTTTTTTTTTCAAATTCGATTTTACTCAATTTGCTGCTTTACAGTTGTCAATTACCATAATTAATTTCCTATTTCACCTGACCTCTACATGCAGAGCTTAATATGGGTACGTGCATTTCCTCTACTCTCAGAACGAGAGTCCGGGGGCTTAAAGAGAAGAATGCTTAAGTATCCTAAGTATATTAAGGCGTTAGTTAATCAGTATTTTAAATGAGGTTGGATAACCCGACACACCCTAAACTTTGAATATTTGGTCTTAAAGAGCAGGTTATCCTAAATTACGACACGCAGTGGATACCTGACATTATCTCATCAATATAGGTGGGGGGTATGACTTAAAGGTTAAGAAATTTCTTATCAAAGTACGTGAGTTCGATCTTCGACAAATAATGAAATAATTTTGTTTTCATGGTTGTTGTGAATTTAACTACTCCGCCTTAAAATGCCAGTCATATCATATTAATCAAAATGATGATAGACAAACGAAGTCTCGTGAACAACAAATATTCATAATGAGTCTCTGTAAAAATAGATGATGCGTAAATACACCAGGATGTAGTGTGTTATATTGGCAGATCAACACTACACATGCAGCGTTTAGCCGTACTTAAAAATGACATCATCTTATAAGATTTCTCTGTCACCGATTGACAGTATTTTGTTGTACGTTCTTACGTACAAAAAGAGATTTGTTATTTAACTTGGGTAATATAACAAGAACCGCTATTTTAGAATGTATTGATAGCTTGCTAGCTAAATTAATACATAAAAACTCTATCGGACACTATCGCAAGAAGGTTTCATATTCAGCAGAATTTTGTAGAATTAACGTTTGAATCTGGACCTGTTTTGATTCTGACTTATTATTAACGAAAGAGTGGTTCCACAAAGGAAAACATCAATGGGTCTTATAAGGTGATTCCGCTCGGCTCTCTTTAGATTTTTGAGTCTCAAAGCTGCCTCCCCATTACGAATTAAGAAAATTAATCACGTTAAGTGATTAAGCTTTGCTCGAAACTGGGTGCCTTTGGACGAGCACCTACTCTAGAAACCGAATAGGAAGTCTTGCTCCTCTCGGTGGGTGAAATTTAAATTGGCCTCATCCGGTTTTGATGCAATCAAAGGATCCCAAACACTCGAAAACATTTATAACCATGGAGGCGTCCGTGTACATAAAAATAAAATATTAATTTCATAAAATGAATGTTGCGCTATAATATTACAAAAATAATTTGGATTGATTAATACAACCACAAAGGCGTGATGACATCGATGATATTTTATGCAAAAGTAATTGAAAAATTATTATCTTTCTACTTATACTTCTTTTTCTTCTTCTTATTTTAATTCTTCTTTTACATTCTCTAGGACTGTGTTATATTGTTGCTTAGAGCCTGTTGTTTGACATGGATGTCCAACTAATGTGCCATTTTTTATGAGGGTCCCTAGCTGCGTCCTTGCCGTTAACAACAATGCTGTTGTAAAATACTGCAACAAAGTTGTGTTTACCGCTATAGCCTTAGTTTCATGTTCCATGTCAGCAATGCCATACGGAACTCGCTGAATACATTGTATGAAGGTATGTATACCGATGAACTTCCTAGATGGCTTGATCCAGAGCATGAAGAAAAAAAAGTTAGTCAATGAGTAAAATTTACGTAATTTTAGTAAACGTTTAATAATATATATATAGACCATTAAATTAGACTTGTCGGGATAATTCAAGGTATGACCTGAAAGCGGAGATATGATGCAAAGAATCCGTTTAATTGAAAAATTTATTATTTAAGTAATAAAACAATATTAATTTGAACTATAGGACTTTACAGCACTCTAAGGTGTGCTATTATTATTACATTCAAATTTTATGCTTGCACTTTTAACAAGTTATATTCGATCAACAGCTCATATTATCTAGGAATATTTTCATGCATAGTCTTTTATATATGTTTTATTTATGCGAGTCTCCGAAATAAAATTTATCGCATCTTTTTTTATACGGCGAAATAACAAAAAGCCATTTGAGCAATTTCGCGCGTGCTTTTTTGGTTTTTGTCTCTTTTTATTGGCGGTGTATCAATAGGCTTGAATTTCGCGCCGAGAGAGTCCCACAAAGAGATTCGCATATATGTGCCTAGTCTCGAATCTTCCCTTTTCCTTTCAGTGGGCCTAGGAAATGGCAACACCCACGTCAGCCTTCCCATGAGCCTTTGAACCGCTTACCGTGAGGGCCGATATTCGTTACTTTGTGATAAATGAAGACATCTCCGCTCCTCTCCTACCAGAACCCGACTCTCCATATATCTGAGCGCCGCTGCGATCTCGAAAAACAATTTTCCCGAAGAAAAAAATAACGAGAAACCGTTTCATAGAATTCTCGATTTTCATCAAGAATTGAGTTAAGAGCAAACGTTAACAATTCAAAATGCTGCGGTTCCGTATTTTTTATTTTTTATTTATTGCTTATGAAACTGTGTAAAAGGCGACAGTTTTCAAAGAAAGTAATTTTTTATTGATAATATTTTTGCCTGTTTTTGAATATAAATATTGTACAATATTTTGATAAAGATAACATTTTGTAACTAACCTCTCAATATTTATATACAAGTGTGAATTTTGACATTACAGCATAATACAATACAGCAGTATAATGGGTTTTCAAAACAAGTGTTTGAGTTTAACACTGGGGTTTATGATGATTTGAGTTTTTAATGAATGATAAGTGAGGGAGCTTATAAGACATTCTACTTATATTGAGTTAAGAAACGAAGGTGGACCTGTTGGGGACATGTATTTCGTATACTACTGAAAATTATACACTACAGCAATTTTAGACTCCAAGACTATACAACAATAAATGTACTCCATAGAGAACATATTTTTAAAATGTTTTAATATATTGTTTACAAGACGATTCCTTCTTTTTCAGCTAAACAGAAAAAAGAATACATAATTATTTGAAAACCGCTCGTTATCTCATTAATTTAAATATTTATGATTTCGATATTATTTTTTTTCTTACGGTCAATTAAAAAAAAATCACTTCGACTCTTAAACATTTTTGTGACCACTATTGTATTTTCATTACTCAAGAATGATCTTTTATATTGAAACTTCATAAAATTGTCACCAAATATTTTTTTTTATAATATAATAGTTAACAAATTTTATGATTTATTGTGAGAGTAAAATAATATTCTCCCAATTATATTCTGACTTTAGAATATTATTTAATACTGCAATTTTAAGCTTACTAAAACACAATTGGAAAGAATGTAGTTAATCCTGGTGGGTTTTTTAAAATAAATTTTTAAAACATCTCTAAATCATCTCGAATAAAGGTGTCTTCACACTTGAATAAACTTCTTCCGAAGAAATCTATCTCCGTCTGCCCTTTAAGACGGTAGCTTTCGTAATTGAGTTAAAAACTTACCATTAAGTTTTCTCACAGAATCAAATAAATCTATTTTTATCTTTTCCTCGTTAAATCGAAGAGGAAATTTATATTGATCTTTTGTAGAATAAAATGATACAAAATCATTTGAATTATTTGAATTTCCTAATTATATAAATAAAAATGACTTTCAATAGAATACGCTAACATTCAAGAGATGTAATTTTGATATTTTCAAAAATGGCATATTATGAGTATAATATACCTTGGTGATTCTGAAAGTGTGTGGTCATACAGAAAAATTCTTGGAATATCCTGGAGAGACCACGTCACGAACAATGAGGTTCTCAACATAATCAAGGAAGATCCATCACAGAGAGGCGATCCCGATGTATCGGTCACATCATGGGCCACGATGGTCTTCTTCACGACATTGTGGAAGGGATGGTTGAGGGTAGAAACTGCAGAGGGTACCTTAGACGGGAGTATTTGCAACAAGTGTTTGAGGTCATGAGTTCTACCTCTTATGCTGAGCTAAAGAGGATTGCAGAGGATTGAGATGTAAGATTTTATTCGAAGAAGAAGAATATATCTAATAAAATATCTCTACGAGTAAATTAATTTTTCGACAAATGGGATATTTTTAAAAATATTTGTTTATTTATATCTTATGAATGGATATATTTATACTCGAATTTTGGACATAAATTAAAACTTAATCAAGACACAGTAAGAGTTTTCTTTCGATCAAATGTTTTTGGTAGTTCTAAATCCATAATATCAATTTAAACGAAATCTAAATTTTAAATTTGTAACCAATTTTTATCATTACTTATTTATATTAATTTTCTATTTGATCCACCGTAAGATATTTATTTATTGAAATATTTAAATGGCTTACCTGTCAAAAATTATATAACGTTTTATAATGATATATTTCCTTTGGTATACGAACGATTTTTGAATGTTTTAATATTGTTTCATATAGCATTATCCATAATTATATTGTGAGATTTTATTTCATATTACCACTTAAAGCGATTACGTAGGTCTTCGTACACTTAGATATATAATAAAAGATTTTTTAGAATTTATTTCACATATCTTATTTTTTTGACGACATGTTTCAGCCAGGTCAGGTGGCCATTTTCAAGTCCATGTCTTCGTAAACTGTAAAAGTCGTTTTAAATAGAACAAAGATCCTAATTTTTTTTTGATTTTTAGACGTTTTGTTTTATGGGCGTGTTCAGTATTCATTCTGTGAATAAACCAAAATTCCTTTTGATTAACCAACCGGTTTTTATTCGAAGAAAACCTTTGACGACAATCCATTACATTCTGCGGTCTTATCCGTCACATTTCTAATCAATCGCCTTATTTTTATTTCTCCTCCTTTCAACCGAAACGCTTTATCTCGTATGATTTCCGGCCATCTATTTTCAATGAAAACATCTTTCTTGCCATGTCAAAAAAAGATTAGTCCGTCTTGTGTGTTTTCCTTCTGCGCAACTGTTTTCGCGGAAATAATATTTTGACTTTTATCACCACTAATAAAAAAGTGTTTTATTCTCATCCGGCAGTGTATTATTGTCGTAACTTTAGGGCTTTATGTTTGTTTTGTGCATAGAAGATAAACTTCTAAAATCACACATTGTCTGAAAGCGGCACCGTTGAAAGACTTGGTATTTTTATGTAAATAAATACGTGGAATCCTATCAATATGTTTTAACGTACACTAAGCTCTGTTACTTTCAACTGGACGCTGCTAAAAATATGACATGTTGATTTATTCTTAATAATATATTTACGTTTAATTTTAACATTCTAGTTAAATAATTATAAATATATTTTCAACGAATTTTAAGTAAACGATTAAACTATTGAAAAGTTCTTTCATTAACTTGCTTACAGGCGAAATAACTCGATTTTGCCGTGATGTCTCAATAAATACAATACAAAATATATATATATATGGTTCTAACGGGATATAATGTTAATTGGAGTAATGTTACTATATATATATGTACCATTTCAACTAGCTTTATTACACTAAAGATTGCTTTATATCCCTGATTACTCAACCAATAAATTTCAATCAAACACCAGATGATACATGAGTAACTCGTTTAATTAAGACAATTATTTGACTCTTTAATTGCAAGAACTTTAACATTCCTTTAATGAATTTATATTATTTCTCGTTTACCGAATACACTCTATAAATGTGATAAAAAAATATACTTTCATATTGTAAATTGAAATTTAAAGATTATTTTTCACGTTACACTAAGCAATAACTTTTTTTTTCGGTCGGAGATGTGAAAATGGAGAATTTATACTTGTGGTGTGTTAATAATGCATTTCTGGGAAAACCATAAATCATAATCGGTGGGGATCCTTGATTTATGGTCAGCCCGGCTACCAACGTTCCACACTTCAAATTAAATTTGTGGTTAAATGTTCAGACCCTGTGAGTAATATTCTTATGTAATCATAGAACTTCTACTCCCCTAACTTGACCATAAGGCCATCACATACTTCCGTAATAGAGCGAAGTCAGCCGCCATGATCTTCGCCACATTATTATTTCTCCTTCTCAGAATTCCACCGAGAGCATTGTATATATAATTTTCGAAGGCTTTCCAAGACGGTGAGAGACTAGAGGCTGTGATTTATTTCCTCCTGCGACATCTGAAATAAATGTCCCTCCCAGACTAATTTTATCTGATTCTACCTTTGGCCAATATAAAATATTAAGTAATTTAAATAAATTTAGAGTAGTAAAAATGGTCGTCACACTACAGTCGGGTTGAGCCACCCCTTAGCATGAAATAATCCAGGACTCGGGAACGTCAAACTAATCACCTGATTTCTATGAAAACCGATTTAAAAAATCACACATAAACGTGCCTCGGATACTACAGATATCCTTCCTATAAGTACTAGGACTGCTCTGAAGGTTGTCGGGGACAATATATGTTCCCAGTGGACCTAGAACGAAAAATGGATAGTGGCAGCTGGCAGAACTAAGTGGCGGATAATTGTGGTAATCTTTTGTTCTGTATAAAGGACGGATGAGGAAAAAAGAAGTAAAAATAATACAAAAACGTATAATATTTTTTTTCTTAGTTTCGAAAATAAATAAATTTTAGTTATTTTTTTGACATTTTGTCTTGGAATAATTTAAGATAATAATGTTTTCTTTTATTTATAATATCATATTTACTTCACATGGACGAGATCGTTTATATGAGATTAGCTGTCCAAGCGTCAAAAAGTATTTTGAAACATCAAAAAGAGTTTACCATATCGTAAAAACTGTGAAAGTTGAACTAAATAGTTGTGAAGGTTCTTTTTTACCTTCGTTTCACGCTTTTGACATTTATATTTTTGTATTGCGACAGGTATTCTAAAAAAGTAGAAGTTTTACTCAACTTTTAAAGATTTACCTTACCATGTTTTTTTATTCTTAATAATCCTCAGAGAGTTTTATTTGATATATATATAATCGTGTCGGAAACAACAGGGTCAGATCCTGTCTGCCCAGAAGTGGGCGACGTCGATGGCGTTACTTCCAGCCATCATTAGGTCTTCCTGGGTGCAGCTATTCGGGCACAGCGCACACTTCAGAAGGTGTGACAGAGTCTGCTCCACGCCGCAGTCACATTCAGTCGGTCCGCTGTAAAACTGCCAGGCCCTCATTTGTTTCCTCGTCTTGCATACTCTGGTCCGAAGTCTGTTAAGGGACCTCTATATATTCCACCCTTGGTCATGTCCAGGGGCTAGGTCCTCTTTCGGGGCAATCCAAGTATTCCCCTCAGTTGCGCTTCTCCACATGTTCAGCCGCAGGGTGGCTTCAGGTATCACCAGTTCCGTTGTTGACTGTAGGAAACTTCTTCTTGATTTGAGCGGTGTGGTTATCTTTTGGTACCCAAACATATGGTGGAGTGCGTCGTGGGTTGCTTTGGTGAGCTCCTTCTTGGTAGTAACTTCTCGCCGTATGTTTCGTGGGGCAATGCCCGAGAATTGATATAGCTTTGATATTGGGGTAGGTTTTAGGCACCCCGTAACCACCCGGCACGTTTCATTCAGAGCAATATCCACTTTCTTGGTATGGGCAGACCTCGCCCATACTGGCGCAGCATACTCGCCAGCAGAGAAACAGAGAGCTAGAGCACTTGTGCGGATCAGGTTTGGTTGGGCTCCCTACTTCGTACCTGCCACTTTTCGGAGTGGTTGTTTCTGGTGGACACCTTTTGCTTAACAGACTGACAGTGTTTCTGATAAGTGAGGGTCCTATCCAGCTTGACCCCTAGGTATTTAGGTGTGTCGCAGTGCTCTTGATAAAAGATTTTATTTGATAAAAGTTTATTATTCTACGGACGGTACTTGAAAATACTATTATTTTTATAGTGATTATCTGGCTTTTTCAATTAATTTTGAACCATATGCTTCTAAAATAAGGTTAAACATATAAATATACTTTTGATAACGTAATATGAACGATTTGGTTCTAGGCGGTAGAGAAAGTTAAATACAGTGAGACCTCGCTTAACGCTGTTTCGTTTAGCGCTGTTTTGGTTTAGCACTCTTTTATTTCAACTCGGGGATTCCCTGAAATTGTGCGCAGCGCTAGATTTAAGAGCGAAGACATTGGATAATCTGTCGATATGGATGAAATAGTGAAAGAAATAGTGGAATTAACGAAACAAACGGGTTTAGATGAGGTAAACGTGGAAGACGTCGAAGAAATAGTTGAAGAAACAGCAGCTAGTCTTTTTTATGAGAAGCTCAAAGAATTAACTGAGCAAGAAAAAAACAAAAATATTGAATGTAGTGATTTCGAAGAAGATCAATAAAAACTTTCGATGGAGTTTTTAAAAAGAGGTTTGACCACTATAACAGAAATTATGGACCAATTTGTTGAAAATGATCCAAATTTTGACAGGAGTTCAAAAACAAGACAGGGTGTTATAGATAATTTATCCACTTATCAACAACTTTTAACAAAACGCAAAAGAAAAACGCAAACTACATTAGATGCCTTCTTGACAAAAAGGCAGAAAATTGGAAACACAGTATAGGCTGAATTATCTGACTGACATATAAGTATATTCGTTTGTATTGTTTTTATTTTTATTATAAATAAACGCTTGGTTTTATTTTTATTAAAAAAAAAATTCTAGCGCTGTTTCGCATTACGCTTTACTTCGATGGAACGTATCCCCCGCGTTAAGCGGGGTCTTACTGTACGACTACAAAAAATTAACACTACGCTCGAGCTAGGTTGTGATTTAACATACGAGTGTGTTATGCATTGTTGTAGGTTGAACCTATGTCTCACGCATTTACATGCTTAAAATACATATTTAGATACCGCCTTATGTGATCTCAAGAGTATTCTAGATCTAATCAAATATCATGCATACGCTTGGAATTAGAATGTAAATTTCTTGAATCGCTCATAAAAGCATATTTTTTAGATGCAGGCTCTTGGTGAACGTTCGCACGTCTCCATATTCAGATGCATGTAAGAGCTTGAGTGACACATGACCGTAAATACGTAACGTCACCCATGGGAGAGACACGGTGGCCCGCGGGGCTCATATGGAACCTTATCTTTATTTATTTTGGGTAACAAACGACAGATAACATCTAACAGTTCCCGGTATAAAATTATTCCATGTTTTTTTTCGGAACACTGGGTGAACTCACATTAAGGCGTGTTTCACAGTGATATTCCCATTATTATGACGTATTTTAAAAAATAACATGAATGTCAAAAGTATATTAATTACTAAATTATTTTCGTGCGGTTGTTTTGGTAGACTAGGTGTCTTTTGTATATATTCATATAATAATTATAATGTGTACGTAAATTTTGAATACGTAACTAAGATGCTGTAATCTTAATCGTTGATTCCGTGAACTGTCAGATTGGAGCACAGAGGAAAGTTTTATATGAGAAATCGAATACATACAAGTATATTTTCGTTTTAAATACTCACATTTAGTTTTTATTTGTTTGTTTGGAAGCTCTTGAAACTCGTTTAATATTACGTTTTCCTAATGAAAATAATATTTTAAATATAATTTGATTTTTTAACACCGGTTATTCTGTGAAACCAAGTAGCTTAGGCTTTTAAGTAGAGAAAATATCATAAAAATGTGACGTTTGCTTGAATCAAATTACACTTCTGTATTTAAACACACAAAAATGCGTTACTCTTAAAGATATGATAAGTAAATATTTCTTCCTGGATTTGGAAGTAAGATACGAACCAACACCAGAGCGTTATCTCTGAAAACCCACAAACTCTCTCATAAGACCATAAAGATTATGACGAACATTAAATCAGAACAAAAATATATAAAATGCGACCTTACGTAACACAAATACGTTTTACCGATATTTTGTATATCTGCTTCTAATGGAATATACGTCCGTCAGTTGCCATAATCCATGCCTTGTCCCGAGTCATCTCTGCGTCTGGAATTCCATTTGAGTGAAGGACTTTCAGTGTACTTTCCAGGTATAGCAAAAACGTCTCTCCAGGTGTATTGATGCAAGGGGAGAGAATGTTAAAGAAGTTGAAAAATAAAATATTAACCATTTGTATAGGTTCGGTCAATATATATATTTTTCTCTAATACTCGTAATGCACATTACTTTTGTGATCGAATATTGACGTACGTATGAAAATTAGTATTTACAGTATCTTAGGCATATTGAGAGGTTTTTTATCAGCATCTTAGAAGCGGCTTAACTGAGTCAGTGAACAGTTATTGTCTTATAAATATTTATTTACCTTGTTTTCACATGGATCACGTAACAAAAGTTCTCTATTAGGAGACTGCAGTTCGACTAACTCGTAGCCTTTCTCAATCCTTCTCTAGTTAAGAGATAACATCCCCACCCCCTCTCCTACAAAAATGGGTGACACCACTTATAAGTACAACGCAGCTCAGATATCTCTTAACTAGAGAAGGATTGAGAAAGGCTACGAGTTAGTAGAAACAGCAGTCTCCTAATAGAGAACGTTTGTTACGTGATCCATGTGAAAACAAGGTAAATAAATAAATAAATATTTATAAATTATTATGGATCTCAAAGTGAATGCTCAAAACATTGAAAAAGTTATTGTCTGCTTAAATTAACAATTCAATAAGCTAATCTTAATTATTACCAGTTATTTGTTTTAATTGAAAACGTATGCCTGAAGCATGTTTAATTTTTTTGATCAATCAGAAGTGGTTGTTAGAACAGAACGAAAATAGTTCTTACATAATAAAGTATAACAATATGTGAAATTAATAAAATAAAGTCGTGTTCTGTGTAGGTATTTTGCATGTTAGTTATATCGTTAATTCTTTGCAATACATTTAATAATAGTTGACCCATAAGTGTTATTATTTTTATTTAATTTAATCATGTTTAATAGCTTTTAATAATAAAAAAACTTAATGAATTTTTATTAAATACGCAATGTTATCCATTAAAATATTGTAAGAAACACGTGTATTCAAGTTGTTGGCTTGTAAACACTAAACCAATTATATTGGACATTTAACAAGTGAGCTCAATGTTTTCCTCGTTATATTTTTAGTGTCTGACATGTTCCGACCTCTCCAGAGGCCATAGTCAAGTATGCGGCCACAAGAGCGTGGCTTCACGGCAATGCACTTGATTTCTTGGTAAAGAAGTATTTGATTCAAACCAGAGACATGTCATTTATTTTTAATTGGTCTGCTCTTTTTGAAAAACCGAAATTATCATCATCAGCCTGTGTCCGTTCACTGTTGAACGTAGGCCTCCCGCATGAGTCTCCATCCTCTTCGATCCTTCGCCTTCCGCATCCAGGTCACTCCCGCTATTCTTCTTATATCGTCAGTCCATCTTGTAGGGGGTCGGCCAATGCTTCGTTTGCCAGTTCTTGGGCGACATTCCAATACTTTTCTTCCCCATCGATCGTCGTCTCTTTGACAGATATATCCTGCCCATTGCCACTTGAGTGTGCCTATTCGTTGGGTAGCATCCACTACCTAAATTATAACAAAAAATATTCCTTTATACGAGGATACTCACAGAAATTTTAAACGAGTAACAAGACGCAGTTATATTTTTGTTAACTTGCGTATTTTTTGTTGTTGCGATTTGAAATGTTTCTTTCAATTTTATCATTGTCATAGTAACCGGCGGAGTCTTTTTTTATTAAATTGGTTTTTCTTATAATATATATAAATATTCCGATACATTATACATAATTGAAGACCTATACAAAAATTTAGCAAGTTCATATACTCATACAAATTACAGCAAATATCATATTTATGACATTTCTCTCATCAATATCGGAGAAATGCCATCGCGAACGCTGGGATTCGAACTCAAACCGTTTGTAAGCCCAATGTTCTGTCTGTACTCAACGTTGGCGCGATGCCACTGGATCGAGAGATTAATCCAGTTAACTATGATGGCCAACAAAATGTTGTGGCGGCAGCTTGTGACGACCATATGCTCCAAGTAGGGAACAGATATAAAATTAATGATAATAATATCTGTCACACTGGTACGAATATGATGGAAGAATATGATATTTATTTCATACCCAATCTTATAATGCTTTCCACAACTTGAAACATTTATGTGTTCGCCATTTGGAACTAGTTATATAGACCGCCGCTATTACCGCTGGGCGAGAGCCATCACGAGCGCGGCAGTTGGGTCCCGCCCTTCGGCGAGAGCATATTGTATTGTGGCTCGGCCTACTGCTGTGACTAGGTATGGGCCACAAGCTTGTAAAGTTTATCATAAATATATGTCAATGTGCTTCGGAAAAAGTCTTTGTTATAAATCTGCTCCTAATCCTGCCATCACGCGACGGAATAACAACCTTTTGAGATAGAGGAGGATGTAAGTATAGTATATCAGTTGTTGAATATAGGTGTAAATATTCAAGTATTTAAAAATATTATAAATTAAAGACATTCTAACGATTTCATAACACTTATACTACTAGCTTACTCTCTATTAATTGACACATTTTGTGATGAATGCGATATACAATATTTTCCTCAGACGCACCTGACATCTTTACACCATCAAAAGACATCATATATCTTCAACGTCTTCTAAAAAAATCTCAAAAAAAATATTTGTAACATTACTTCCCACCTACTCGTAAGAAATAATCACCGAGACCAATAAGTCATATTTTCCCTTGCATTATTTATTGCATCTTGAGACTATGAAGTTACATCGCTGGTATTTAAACTGTCCCCCGAGGCGAGGCATCCTGCTGCACCAATTTGAATATTTTAATCGCTTCCCTTATGGATACCAGAACATTACTGACACGTCCAACTACTCTAGCTCCTGATGCAACACTGAACCAGCGCTCCTCAAATAGTGCACATTATTTATTTATATATGAAATCCCTTCGAGCGAACTGAAGTATTCTATACACCGTGTTTGTATTAGTGAGTGGGTTGGGGAGATTGCTAGTGTACATTTATCTGTTTCTTAAAGATATCCAGATTGTAAGCAGGAGAAAACACAGACGCTGGAAGAGAATTCCAAAGCAGGAGGCATTAATGAAGGAACTTTGGAACTGTCAGTTCTTGGTCGACACATATTGACTCTGTTTGGATGTTCTGGCAAGTATAAGAAGTTGTTTGTTGGTTTAAATTCTGATATCATATATATAAAATACCTAGTTTTTTTTTTCATTATAATGCAATAGTGATTATCTGGCGGTAATGTCTAGAAGTAAAAGCTTTTGCTTGCCATACTTGGTAGGTCGTGGATTCAATCCCCAACGGATAATAAAATAAAAGATTTCTAAACTCTATAAATATCGCAATTTTGTGTGATTTTAATAAATCACCATTAAAATGTCGTAGCCTATAATTCAAAATTGGTTGCGGCGTGGAGCAGACCCTGTCACACCTTCTGGAGTGTGCGCTGTGTCCGAATAGCTGCACCCAGGAAGACCTGATGATGGCCAGAAGTAACGCCATCGACGTCGCCCACTTCTGGGCAGACAGGATCTGACCCTGTTGTTTCCGACACGATTATATATATTCAAAATTGGTGGAAAACAAATATTGTCCTGCTAATACCACTCATTCACAGTTGGTCCTCATGAAAATAGATTATGCGTAAATGCCGGGTTGTATTCTATTACGTTAGCGGACCAACGGTCACCGTGCTACACTTAACTATAATGAATAAATGGTAAGCATTATAGAATCGATAGATTTTTCACATTTCTCGTTTGCCGGCGATTTTTCCATATCGGCATTGTTGTTAAAATAGTTAGTGGTTAATAAAAATAGTGTTTTTTGCAATTGGGTCAACCCAAGGCACAAGTATCTTAAATTCAGTTATAACATCGAAAAATAGCAATCTTTATCAGTTAACGATGTGCTTATGTATACATACCTTATTTAATGTGTAGTTTCTAGTCTAGTGAAGCATATTTTGCTTGCACGCCGGCGGTACTCTAATGACGTAATCGGATCAATGCCGCAATGTCCGCATGCAGGTACCTTAAATACAGGTGAGGGGCTCTTCGTTCAAATAATCTACCTGTTCGTAGAAAAAGTCTGTTGTTTTAAATAAATTTGCTTAGTTTAGCAAATAATTTATTATTACTTAAATATACATATACTACACATAAAATTCTTTTTTCAACGCGTCGTAACGGCTGCGAACCGCGGACCTGAAACCAACTGCCCAGGTGGACTAACTCCCTGCCGAAACTAGTATTTGCGTAGGTACCTTAATTAGCGAAACAAAATACAGGTGAGGGGCTCTTCGTTCAACGATAATCTTCTACATGTTCGTAAAAAAAGTCTGTTTTTTTAAATAAATTTGTAGTTTAGACTTAAGTTTAGATTTTAGTAAAATAATATTAATAAAATAAAAAATTTAAAATAATTTATTTTCATTTATCGTACATCTTAAAATCTGCCCTAAACTGTAAATATTATATATGTGCAAGTTTTATGATAAATAAAAGTTTGTTTTGTTGGATCGATTCCATAATTACAATGAAAAATTGATGAAATTTTATGTTTTGTTTCATGAATTTTATTTATAATTTTACACAAAACCGAAACATCCTGTCAAATACATAATTGCATAAATTGCGCTAAAAATCTTCGCACAATTTGAAACATTGAAATAATGTGTCGTATTCTATGCGGATTACCAAAATGTCCAAGAAAAAAAAATTAATATTCTAAATATAGCATAAAAACAAAATAAATAGTTGTTACTTTGACCATTTATTTTAAAATATTAAAATTAATTTAAAAAAAACACAGTCTGTTTATTTTTGATAATGCTTTGCACTTGGACGCAAAGAGGCTTTATGAAATTGAGAATAATATTCTCGTATTTAAAGGTTTTGGAAGAAATTCGCGTGGCATTTAGATTTGTAGGCTATTATACATTTTTTATTTCTTTACCTTCAATGACATTACAAAATATAGAACAATTTCAATTCGTTACTGAAGTACTAACGTAAGTATGATGATGTAAATGTATTGACACATTTAGTGCCAATGACCTCACACTCAGAACAAGCGTCGAAATACGCAAAGCAAATAGTTAGGATTTGTGACAACAAAAACCATGTCATAAGTATATCATGTATACACACAAATAATGATTGTCACTAAATCAAACGTCCACGATTTCGTATCCGTCCACACCAGCACTGAATCTGAAGCAATATTACTTTAAATATGTCAATATCGCACATTACACGCTTTATAAAATGTAATATTTGTTTTATTACGTATAAAACACTTTAAAATCTTTTGCATTTACGCCAACCTCTAATAAGTAGAGTAAGTTGACTGTTGAATTTCATGTGTTTAAGATTACAGGCTTTACCGACAACATCTATCATTGGCGAGAGCATCCAAAGTGAAATAATCATTAAAGTATAAAATTTATGTTCAAAAAAAGAAATTAGTTTCGCTGCACATATTTTAGTTTGAGGATCATTCCTGCAGTAGAGTCATACATTAACGAATATTATAGCTTTGTCTTACGGCAGCATAAATCAATGGGCCCCGAGAAGCACTTGATGGTATCCGGTAACGAAATATGCCATTAGGGCGAGGACCGGGATAAAGACCACACTTCTGTTGGATGTCTTCGAGAGAAAACACGCCAGAATGTGTCTTATATATTTTTAGACCATAATCACAAAAATAAAAATGAATTATTTTAACTTGGGAAAACGTACAATATTCTTTTAAAGCTGATTAAATTATGATTTTTTTATAAAACTTAAGTTTGTATAAACTTCATCATCATTTCTATTGCTGCCCCCAGTAACTGGTCGTCACGAACTAACGCAATAAAGCCTCTGTTAACCGCCTCTGTTAGCATTTTCCTCACCGTATTTCATGCAACTCTGCCTACCAAAGCTCCACCGAGAACGTTATATATATTATGTATAGTTAACGGCCTTCCAGGACAGTGCGAGTGGGCTACAAAAAAAGGCTGCTGTAGCTTAAGCTCTCCTGTGGTATACGAAGCATAATCGTATCCCCCATCTATGTCCACCTTTGTCTCATGACTGACTGTATATATTGTATAATCTGTCTTGTCTGCTAACTCACCTCGTTATTCCTCACAAAAACAAATCATTGCACCCCTAGTATTCTCAGTAGGCATCTAATTTCATAACGTATTATACGGTTGCATTGGCTTTTAATTTGCTGGCGGGTATAGTTCAATGGTCAAAGCGTTTGCTTTGCAAGCCAAAGGTCGTGGGTTTGATCACCAACGGAGAAATAAAAAATAAATAAAAAAAACGATTTCTGAGCTCTAAAATACTCTGGTTAGTTTGAATTTGATCCCTCACCCGTAACATGCCAGTCATAGCCTATTAATTTAAATTGGTGGTAGATGAAAGTCGTCCGGTAAAGACCACCCATTCATAGTAAATTCCTGTAAATAATAAGGATGATGCGTGAATCTTGGGCTGTAGTCTATGACGTTGGCGGATCAACACTCCACATACAGTGCTTAGCGCCAAAGAATAACACAGATGAGTCTTCAGAATTACTATCTGTTGGTATTCTCCTGTATGTGTTTACACATTAAAAAAAAAAAACATGATTCGCAGCCGTAAAGAAGGATGTGGACGATTAAGATATACTCATTCATTTTGTAAATGCTTAAGTTTATAAAATTTTATTTAATAAGTAAATATAATATATATATATATATTTATTATATATATTTATATATATTTATATATAATATAATACAAAGATAGATGATTTACTGCTTTTTTTTTGTAAATTTATAGTTGAAATATATTATCATTTATATTTTATAAGAAACAAATTATTTATAGGAATTAACGTAAATTAACAAGTTAATCTGAAAATAATCTCGCTTTTAGTATGTGTGCATGAATCATTATTGTTTTGGTTTGCATGGGTGGATCCTCTGATACAGTGCGTCACACACAAGCGTTATATGAGTATTTAGTACAAAGTTCATACAGTTCAATTGGGATTATATAGTCCGAGGAGATTGGATGGGAAACTAGAGCTGAGTGGACTTTTTGTTGTCCCATCTGTCACTTTTATGACCCACCCGATACCAGAGTATGCCTACTGCCTTTCTATTAGAGAAGAGAATAATATAATACATTATTTACGCTCAAGACTGAAAGTTGATGAGTTTTTTTTATCATGTTTGTTTCTGCCTTGTATGATATGGGTAGATTTTTTATGATGAATATTGACACGTTATTTACTAAAGCGAGAATTCGTATATGAAAATCTGTTGGACTGGTAGATTCTACAACTATTTTAATTGCAAAAAATAATATAATTCGATAAATTGCTTATTGGCATATTTCTGGGTATCGTAGATGTATACTTAATGAGATTTTTTTCTAGTTTTCTTTGTTATATGACACATAAAAATCGATTAGTACACATACAATAAGAAAAAATACATTTATATATATTTACAATATCATTGATTCAATGATAGAAAAATATGGTTACAAATGCTAACGTATAATTGTTCCTAAAATGCAAAATAATGTTACTAAAATGCAAAATAAAACTATAAACTGAAAATGTTTATTTTTAAATTAATAAAAAATAGTATTATTATTATTGTAAAAAAATTAAAATATTTTGTTATCGTACGTATTGACATCCCCCATCTTTAAAAATAATGAGAAGTCGCGGGTTCGTCACGTGGCTGCGTGGAGGAATGATGCAGGAGCAGATTAACAAGCAAAAGAATTTGTTTTTGAAGGACAATTCGCGTTTATTTTTATTAAAGACTTAATTTTTCGTTGAAAAGTCAACTTACAACTGCCGGAACCTGTGACATCTACAATCGCGGCAAAAAAGCAAATTAAAGATGACAGTTGCACCAACATAAAATGGAGCAACTGTCATAACAAATAAAATGGCATATGCAAGCGCCGTGTAATAATATATACAGGTAATTATAACCAACATTATTAGATGTGCGTGTCAGGAGAGCGAAAAAAATAAGAGACAAAACATCGTTTTTCGAGGCTTACGGCATCAGCCTAAAAGAGCTATATCAAGCTGATATCAATATTATTGAATTGTGCACACGACGTGCTGATTTTAGAATAAACATGTGTACAAATGACTTTATAATATTGATAAAATAACTTCTTTGATTTTCGATTCAAGTATATTTTTCAGCAAATATTGGAATCAATACAAACAACCTTTGTTGTGGTATTTCTCGTCAAAAATATACAATTTTAATGTACCATATTTTTTCTAAGGGTAGTTTCGTGGACAAAAGAAAAATAAGCTCGCAACTAAATGTTTCGCTTTTAATATGCTGTATCAAGATCATTTCAAAAGAAACTGTTCCGTATTGTAATCTATTGGCTCGGAAACATATTCCTTAGTAAAACCTTGATACCTGAAAACGCTTTGTATTTTGTTAAATAATTTACTCAATAAAATTTCATAGGTCATTTTAAGCATGCTGCTTATTAATGGATCGCAATAAGTCATTTTTGTAACAAGGACAGTGTTGTGTATATTGTACACTGCACACTTGATAAAGATAGCTTTATTACGTATTTAAATAGATTGTTTTTAACGCTTAAGAAAACGTGTGCCTTGTTACATATTCTCTCTCCAGATGAACATACGGCCACCACTAATTGCTGCAATAATGCCTTGCGATTTCAACCTCAATCTTTTATATTATTCTACACATACAATTATCGACGGCCTTTCAAACTGACGAGAGCCCGACTCTTAGAAAGCCTACAGCTGGAGTATCAGAACCATATTTTAGAGTATATTGATCAGCTTAGCCAGAGACTTTTTAATTAAAGAGCATCTCAACCCAAGTCTGCAGTGTAAATATATTGATGCACTTATACACATTTTAATATACCTTGCATATTACAGCAGCCATTTTTATCATATTTTATGTAAAGACATACAAGATAATACCGATAGATGGTGAACATGATGCAGATCTCATCTGTGGATTCTATAATGCTTACATTGATACATATGACTAAGCGTTTCATGTGGAATGTTGATCCACCAACTTCATTGACTACAATCACATTCCGGCATTCACGCATCATCCATTTCTTATAGGAATTCACTGTGAATGGGTGATGTTCACTGAACGAATTTTATATACCACCAATTCCAATTAGTAAGCTATGATTGAAATTTATTTTAATCTGCATTAGGAATCAAGCCCACGACCTTTGGGTTCGAAAGCAAACGATAATACCACTTATCCATACCCGCTGGAAAATCTTGTTCCGGGGTTATAATATAAGAGGCCATCGGGAACTATGAACTACGATTGTAAGTAGATTTGCGACCAGGTAGTAGGCAGAAATGTAAGGAGAAAATTCGTGGCAACTATATGACAATTATCAAATAAAAATGTATCAGATTGAATAAATTGAGATTTTTTTAAGAAATCGTTATTTTCATGTAAGAATAGTTGTGGTTACCATACTAGAGTTGGCCTTACATATTCAAAAGCCTCTGGTATCCTGAATTCATAAACCAGCCGCGGGCAGACTTACTTCATATACGATTCCACAAAAAACCTTGACATGTGACTTGGAAATGAAACGGCTGGTTGGGAGCGGGAGGAATTGAAACAGGAGAGAATGATGAAGTCTTAACTCTTATGCAACTACGTAGTGATTAACTTATAGTACAATGATATAGTTCGTACTATAAAATAAAAATGTGTGTTACAACAGCTTCTTCGAAACACCAGACAATGAAGACATGATATTTATATCTATTAACCCTTTCATTACGGCTCGGTGGAATACAAATTATACTGTCAATTATAAAACTAGTATTTGAAGCATAAATGTACTTATCTGGTCTATTTCCATAGATGACATTGTTCTTGTATCATTTAGCTATCAGATGATGCATAAAAAACTATTCTAAGATAGTAGCAAAACGATATATCACGGCTACCGATGTCAACGGTAGGGGAATCTTACACGGCATATATATAGTAGCGATGCGGACAGGTTAAAGAGCTCTAGCATTTAATAATCATACAAATATGTAGCAAAAACTTTTATATATACGATTTCTTTGACCTAAAAATCGGAGAAATATAAATGGTGAACGCGAGTATTTGAAGACATTTTAAAATAATATATTTGAATAAAATCAATTCATTAAATCTTAAAGTGCGAATTTAGTATATAACAGGTAATATTTATTAATCATATAATATGCGTTATTTTATCGTTTATATTTTCGGAATTAAATATAAATTGTAAATGGCTAGCGTATTTTGCAATATTTAGCGTATTTACTACCCATGGGAATATTTTATTATTATTTATTTTTATTTTCACCTCCGTTCCACAATTAGAAAATATGGTCAGTACAAATTGCCGCCGCTCAGTACGTCAGTTGCGATTTAAGAGACGAGAAACATTCGTTTATCGGATATTTAAAGGACATTAGATGAACAACCAACGCTCCCAAAGCCAATTTGTTCCTTAGGAGTGGCTCAACCCGACCAGTGACACGCAATTAGCATCAGGCAGTGATCCATCCATGTTTTGGTCCGAACGCAATGTTGCTCCACGAGAACTGCACTTACGACGTCCATTGTCGATGGACTATGATCACGGATTATTAATGTTAAATACTCGTAAAGGATAACAAAAAAATAAGGCTTTATAGTAAATGTTTTTTATAACAACGTAATGTTGAAGACAACCCTTCATTTTTTTATATGTAAAACATGTAAAACGTTGTCAAGGTCACGGCTGCTGTAGAGCCTACGAGTCGTTCCACTGGAATGGGTGACCGACAAGCACGTGACGAGAATGGGTGATGAGATGGGTGACCGTCATAGCCGATCAATTCAGAGATAAGACAGTATTCTTCTGGGCGAGCGATCCCCGCGGCGGATAAGGGGGATGATGTATCTTGTCCGGGTCAGGGTCGCTGCAAAACTTGAGGCCTGCCCCGCCTCGGGGACCGACGTGTGCGTGACGGGAATAGTTACGAGGTCCCCAAGCTAAACAGATTAATAGAGCACACATGGTAGTGGAGCAGTTAACCTTACCATTTCAAAGACATATAAAACATTTCAAATATCTTTTGATTCTACTCAACGCTTGGATTTTTAACAGTTAACACATCTAAGATACTGCTACAAAGAATAACCTCCAAAGTATACAGAAGATTTAGGTATTACTGAGTACGATTAATAAATCAATTGTCTTACTCAAATACGAATATTAATATACTCTTAGGTTTTGATACTCGTCAAGACTTCCAAAAGATTAACGCATCTCAATACAAATACGCCCTTTGGCTTACGAAGGGCATATGAAAAAGGAACTTGTGCAATTATTTTTTTGCGGGGTCGGGGAGCGACCGACAACCACACGATAGTGTTGAAAATTTCGCGTAACGCTGCATGGAGCGTCGCTTGAGCTTTGGAGATCTTATTTTTGGTACGCCTTATATACCTACATTTGATTTAAATGCAGGATAATACTTGAAGCTGTTGATAAAAATATATGAAATAAAGATTGTATGATAAAATATTTTAAAATGGCCAAGATCAATGTGCATGGTTGATCTGCTATTCTGATTCCACAGCAATCCTTTATTCATGCCGCATACGTTTTTAAAGGGACTCACGTGAATAGGTGTCCTTCAAGAAAAAAAAACAACTCTAACTGTTCACAAATTTTTAAATTGCTATTTTATGTGCGTAAGATTAGTCTCTTAGGATTAGGGATTAGTTATATTAGTGAACAACTTGGAGCTGAAAATATATTAATATGATTTCTTATTTTATTATTACTTTTTCTAGATTTTTTTTTTCTTCATTATTAGCTTTTCCATTTATATAGCCTGTGACCTGTCGAATGACATTCGAAAGCTTCAATCTCACCTTAACGCCAGTGTATTAATAATGTGAACATTTATTATGTATCAAAATTCTGTGCAATGCTTGGTGGTTGGATTACATCAATTCAGTATCCCTACGTGGTTCGCGTGACGGTGGACATTTTGTTTTTAGGGAAACAGATTTGTGCCGCCACCTCGTGATTAGTGTCGGAAGCGCCCTAATAAAAGTAAATATATTTTAAGGCACAGATTTACACTACAGTTGTATAAGCAAGAAAATCAATTGGTCATATAATGGATTTTTTTTTTAATTGTTTATTTATTTAACCTACTTTTAAGCAATGGAAATAGTAACCTACATTTTAAATTCAAATTAATGGCAGTAAAATACTGCCACTTTGTGACGAAGATTGCAGTTAATATTTTACTTTAAATGCTACTTTTTATTTTAAGTTTTGCTGAACTCTTTATGTGGAGTTTTTATCCGGCAACTTTATAGAGTCCTACTTTCAACTATTTTCTTCAAATGTAAACAATACACTCGTTTAATTAGGGAGTCATGTCAATGTGTAGCGTTCTCAGAACAACTTTCGTATGCCATAAATTTTAATTGATAGGCATATTTACATGTAAGGTATCAAAATCACAATAACTGGGGCTTAATTTAGAATTATATCCACAAATACTTTTAGTTTCATGTTGGCCATGTTTGTAAAGCTTGTGCAATCTAGTGTCAGTCAGTTAAACTTTTATTTTTCAGTCATTTCTTTTGACTATTAAATAAATAAGAATATTGTGATTAAAATAAGATACATGTGCGAAAATATTTAAAAAGCAGAAAAGATATGTATTATACGAAAACATAGAGAACTTATTAAACATCTCGTTATTTTATGTAAAGCTTAGTACTTATTAATATGTATATATTTTAATAAACACGTTTTTAAAACTTGAATTTAACGTTATTTTGAGAAAGAAGGTTTAAAAAGTCAGTAACATGAAATGTATCGTTCGAATAAGACAATGTACTTTATAAATTGCATTTTGATTAAACTATTTTTCTTTGTTTCAGGTTTCCCTGATTTAGATTACTAGCGAAGACAACTTTCCCTAGTTTCCAAAGCAACTGGATACAATT
The DNA here is from genome assembly GCA_022606575.1 of Glossosoma conforme. Taxonomy (NCBI): domain Eukaryota; kingdom Metazoa; phylum Arthropoda; class Insecta; order Trichoptera; family Glossosomatidae; genus Glossosoma; species Glossosoma conforme. The sequence continues at coordinate 1,937,316 of JAGTXR010000065.1, read as the reverse complement.
TTATAAGAACAAAAATGTGAACTTCATTTTTTCAATCATCACCTCTTATTCACCCAATCTTAGTGAATTTCAACTCATTGGTTGATAGCCATGAGTGTGGTGCATAATTACTTTGTTGTTGAAAGAAAGTAGTGTTTGACAAAGTGTCATGGGTTTTTGTGATTCACATTTGTGCTGTAAGTGAGTGAACAAACTCCACGATGAAGTGGTTCCTGCTGATGGGGTTTACGCTGCTGATTGCCTTGGCTCGATCTCAACGAACGGACAAAAAAGATGGTACGTATTTATCATATTATGTTTAAAACAATGTAATTACAGTATCCAATTATTCATTTCAGTAATGTGTTATACTTTCTGCATAATTTTTGGAAAAATAATTTGACTAATCATCATCTTTTAATTGTTTATTCAGTCATGTGGGATAATATTTACAATGTAAATATATAGCCCATGAATCTGTGCAAACAATTATGTTAAGATTTTGTAATCTTTTTTTTATTAAATAAAGTTTTGGGGAAGTAACGTAGACTCTTAACAAAATAGACTCAGACAAGATCATGAAAGATTATTTTTTTAAGTGTCATACTACACCGTCGACCTGTTGAGATTAAGGTATCAAAGATAAATTTGTCGTAACTCTTGGTACCATAGTTACATAAGAACATTTACTATAATCGTCATTTTACCCGCAAGCTTTCATAAACCATAGAACGTATTGGGCAGAACTACAGTATGTGGATAAGACTATAGAGAATGTTTGGCATAAATATGGACATTTAGTTTTATATGAAAAGATAACATAACCGAGTAATTAAACAATATTTAAGTATTATTCTAGATTTTTTATAGTAGAGTAAATATTTTTGTCAATCTCAATCACAGTACAACATTAATTATTTTTTGTACGCCATTTTGCATATCTGTTATATACTAGTAACTATTTTCTTTTATAACCTAGATGGGTTGAAATAATACACTTTAAAGAGGTTGCTTTTTTCCATTGCTAACAATTAAAACCATTTTTTTATTCAAAGGATGCATGCCGAGCGAAAGAAACGGTTTGTTCCATAATCCAGATAGACTTTTGGGTATTTAGAAGCAAGGAGTAGTCAAAAAATTAAGGGTTTTTTCACACAAAACCCATTAAAAATATAAGCGAAATGTATTTTATTTCGTATGTGTATTGCACAATATTACATTTAAATCACATAGCTTACATTTTTTAATACTTGAAGCTTAATATTAAATTTAAAAAATCGAGACTTACCTGTATTATTTAGTTGATCATATTAAAAGTAAAATATACAGAATGTTCATTTTTTAAATTCCAATAATAAGTAAATAAATTAGGTTATTAAATATTCACACTTTTGTTGTTTGGTTATTAAAAAAATTATCTAGAAAACCTGAGTTAAATTTTATTGGATTACTTAATGATAATTAAAAATATACAGGTATATATTGTATTACAAAGTTCAGAAAAATATAAAAAAATACATATATATAATAAAACATTTAACTACACTGTGGTCCTTGTATGCTCAAATTGTCACACGAGTCGAAATGTCGCATACTTTAAAGCTTAAACGATGTTAACATTTTAGAATCAAATAACTTGTCCTTAAAAATGTATATCCATAAGGCCGAGCCATTAACCGCTTCGTTAGGGTGGGGCAATTAAAATTAACATTGCGGCCGCAAAAAGCCAAATCCAAATAAACCAAAACCAAGGGAAGAGCCAGGAGTCAGGAGGTAGGAAAGCGGGAGTTGGAGGAATAGGTTGGATGCCATTTTTAGATTAAAAAAAAACCTAAAAACACGAACGCTAAGATAGCGGCTCTCCTGGAGCTTAGTACCAAATAAAATAATCAAATTAATTTATGTTGGATCCGTAGGTAACTACTCACTGCCTTACCATGTAATAAAAACCTTGTCTTACACACATGCTTCAAATAAAAATTGAATATCTTGATAGAGAAAGTGACACGTTTATTAATTATTTTCGTTGTGTAAAAGCTGCATTACTCTATCTAAATGTCAAAGGGTTTTAATTCATTTATGTGCTTTCAAATAACGTGAAAGTATGTCAAATATCTCAAAAGCTAGGGTAACCAACCGTGTCTCTAATTTTTGCTAAAAAAATATTATGTATTTCTTACCTTAACCTATTCAACGGAGATAATATTAGATATATTTTTTAGTGTGACACCTAGTAAGCTATAAATTATTCACATATATCCATTGACACTAAAACAAGGTATATAATATTAAAAAATAATATTGAGGCGGTTTATTCTAAAAGACTTCATCAATAGACAAATCTCTGACATCAAATAAATAAATAAATTCCATGTTTTTTATCGTGGATACCGTTGAGCACTGTCTATTCACGCTTTCAATGAGAACCATTCATTCCCACAGGGTGGCTCACCCCGATCGTATTGGTCAGGTGATGTGTAATGAGCATAAACTAAAGCTGCTTCTTCAAGCCCCCGGGTTCACGCCGTCCTTGAAGGCCGTCAGGAACTATGTATACAAAGCAGTCGGCGGAGTTGCGGTAGGCGGAGCTGACACGGGACGAATAAAAGACTATGGCGGCTAACAGCTTTGTGGCGGCAGTTTTTGAATACCATATTCTCCAGATAGAGAGGCGGACATAGTAATGCTAATAATGATGATTATGATCCTTTTTTTATGTAAACACATACAGCAGAATACCTACAGACGGTGATAGTAATTCTGAAGTTTTATCTATGGAATTCTATGACGCTTACCATGGTGTATATGGCTAAGCGTTGCATGTGAAGTGTTGATCCGACAACGTCATAGACATACAGCCCGAGATTCACGCATCATCCTTATTATTACAGGAATTTACCATGAATGGGTGGTCTTCACGGGACGACTTTCGTCTACTACCAATTTGAACTAATAGGCTATGACTGGCATTTTACGGGTGAGGGATCAAATTCACACCAACCGGGGGTATTTTATAGCTCAGAAATCGATCCTTTTTACTTTTTTAATCTCTGTCGGGGATCGAACCCACGACCTTTGGCTTGCAAAGCAAACACTTTGACCATTGAGTTATAGTCGCCGGCTAATCCCAAGCAAAATATACAAACGCATTTCTGTCTGGCGGCATTGTTCAAAATGTTATACAAAAAATATATATATTGTAGTCGATCGGATTTAATTGAATCATTAATTTTGTGGTATGAGATTATTCAGTGGATCTTGTTGAGTGATGTCCTAATGAATTGAATGTCCCAATTATAGTGCGCTTATGACAAAAATTGGTTGCCCCATTCTTGCACACAGGGCCAGCGGCGGGGTGAAGTTGACAAAAAAAAATATCTGGAATTTTCGGCATACATGAAATTGCTCTCGACTTTGGGCGAGTTCAAAAAGCAAATATTTTCTGTAAGCTCCCGCCAAGGATTCTGAAACTTTTCGTCTCGCTCCCCGGCCGCAACCTCGCTAGCACACGCGAAACTTTCAGCAGCTTCCTGAAACGGAAAAATGTTCCGCATGTTCGGCGACGATGCAAGGAAGAGTTTTGAAACCAAATGGGTTTTTAAATTCAAATGTAGCTTTGCTTGATTTACAGCAAAAGTTTTTGTTAAGTATTTAATGTAGGTGAATGTATTGATGTTTCTGGAGAAACAGTTTTACTTTATGTTATTTAAATATAAGTGGATTTTTATTATTACATATATATTAACAGATTACAAGAAAAGTTATATAAAGAAAATATCGTTTTGATACGGAATAAACATAAAACATAAAAGTTGGAAGCTTTCATGAAATTATTAATATAAATAATTAAATATTATACTCAATATACTCGTATATTTAAGGCATGCAAAAAAATATTATATCACTCTTTGGTTAAGAGCTCAGCTATAATATGAAAATTTTCAATAATATTTAGTAATAGTTGTCAAAATGTAGTTTTATAAGTAAATTTTTTACCTTTATGTCTTCATATTTTTTGACGGCTTTTTTGAAAAATTAAAATAAATAGTTTGTGTTATTTATTTGATTAAATATTTATTTATTCTTTCATATTATGAAAGTTACACACGAAAAAGCAGCAAGAATGGCAACAACAAAATAATCTCCTCATTTTACGACCAGTGTGTTTCATTTTCATATTATTGGATATCATTTCATATCATGGAATCTTTAACAACCGGTTAAAATTTATGGAATGAATAAATATGTCAAACTATTTTATGCGAACTTATACTCTTACTTTAAAAGAATGCACATTTTAATTAATATTTATATCCGGATGTTTGAGAAGCATCAAAATGAAACGAATACCACGATCCTTGGACCCTCACACGTGGCTTTTGACATTGCAGTTCCGGCATCAGCGACAGATGTGTGAATGTTGCCTACTTTACTGAAGAATAAATATTTAACCAAGATTAAACTATTACCAGATTACCTTTGAAACTTATACGAGACAAGCGTTAACAAGGAGTAATATCAGAAAATATCAACATTACTTCAATATTAAGATCTATTCTTATTTGTAACTAAAATTATTATTTGTTAGTTAAAGCTAATTCTTGCAACTAGAAAATACATCAAAGTCAAAATCATAGCATGAATTATTTTTACATATATTTTGGTTTTATAAGATACCAATAGATGGCGTTACTCGTATTTACGGTGAAATTCGATCATTTTTTATACAAGTGTTATTGGAGTTGATTTATTAATAAAAATGTTGTAATATAATAATTTTATATTTACTGCCCGATTCGGCTCATAATCAAAATGCGTGTATATTTGCAAATATCTTTTGGTGTGTTATGCATGTAACAGGTAGCGCATAGCACAAGCAAGAAAAGTGTTTTAAAGCAAATTGAAGGATACATCCATCTCAACGATATACACAAAAAAGGAGAGCTTGAGGATGAATATAATGAAGAAAATCCATAAATACTAAAATTTCTTTAAATTTATCGATGGTTTGCTGATGGATCTATTTTAATTGATAATATTACACTTTTATCTACGCATGGTGAAATTATTTTTACATATAATTTACGATATTAAATATTTTTTTTTATACAACTTAAGATATACATATAGAATTACAAAATAATGTTGTTTTACTCTTTACATTCATTATTTTTTATTCGTTCGCTAGATATTATTAATGTTTATGATTCTAGAAACTTCTGATCACTGGGTATTCACAGAATAATCGCAGTATTTTACCTTCAGTTAATATTTTAGTTAGTAAAATATGTTCGACTTGCAGTCGGGAGCGATTCAGTTTTCTTGCTGCACTTACTATTACACGAATTCAAACGGAAATCTAACACATTATTCTTCTCGAGAGCTACTTCGTGTTTTTGTTCCAAAAGCATGAATATCCATAGTTATTATTTTATCGTACCCGAGCACGGCTGTTCTCGGTATTTTACAAACTTCCACTGCGCAGTTTTCGTATAATTTGAAACAGTTTATTTCCAAGGAAGCGAAATAAAATAGCTACCAGTCTTGCTGAAAGAATATAAGTAACAGTTTGTTTTATTCTTCCATAAAAATTTTGATCGACAGTAAAAGTATGTGATGTCCAATGCGCAGTCAAGCGAAATGAGCTCGAAAACAGACATTGTTGTACTTACTTCAGTACTAGCATCATAGATAATAATATACAACAATGACACATATCTTGTATCTAAATGCAATTCAAATGGTCACCGCGTATCGTTAGTTGGATTGGCCTGTCTTTTATAACTAAATAACTTACGCCTCGGGAGCTTTGAGCTATTTATTGGATACGTTTTATGTATAATAGTGATAAACAAGAGTCTGAGTATACAACGAATTCTACAGCTATCTTCTCTTTCCTTGTCTCACTTTGAAACGGGTGCTATCCATAGAATGAGAAGTGGCAAAACTCATACTAATTGGGGCGAGTGTGTGGTGATATTTTGTGGTGACCAAATACTCCAACAGTAAGTAATTCAATTTTATTGTATTCATTTTTTTCCCTTACAAAAACAATACAAATTTGAAAACCTTTATTCGTTTCTGAAGTACAATAACAATTAATCATAAATAAAAATTACAACATATACAAATATAGATTTGATTAAGTAATAAGAACAAAGCGATAAAGACAAGCAACTGAATGTCCCAATGCTCATCAAAAAGACGACTCTAACAAATTATTCCTCTAAAGAAACTCTTGGAGTTCATGTTTGAATTGGGCCTATAGATATACAGGTATATAACATATCTTCTATATCAAAAAAAGTAATTTACCAACTCATCATCGCATGACATGTTTAATAAAGTAATATTTAATAAATATCGCTATTGCTTTAAATTATTGTTCATTGTAAAGGAATGGTTGTGTATATTTATTTTATAAGTCAAATAGTAATAATATTAGATTCACACGTGTTCATTGGCAAGTAATATATTTTTCAAAGCTATCAGAAATGATCATCAAAACGGCTGATAAAAAGTGAATTTAATTCATTCCAATATCTACAGAATATCATACGCGTCAAGAATACAAACATGAAAATAAAACAACAAAAAAACTGTAAAACGGGAAGCTGAATGGTTATCAATTTGTCATCGCGCGTCTCCAACTACGCGAATCAAAAACCAGTATATTCATACATGAAAGTCGAGAGCTGAAACATTTAGCGACGCTCCCGTCAAACGACATCTTAATGCAAGACCATCCTTCCTCATTCCTCGTTCATTCAAAGGGACTGGCCGCGAGATCAGTCCGAACGGATACACTTCATCATGTTGACGAAACTCAAAGCTGACACAAACATGCCGTTCTAAAATTGCTGCAACAGATTTCATTCCATTCTACTCTCTTCTCGGTGGGCATTACTTTAAATAATTAACATTTCGCATCCAACACTTCTGGTAACTTTACTCAAAGCATTCCATCAGAGTGGTGGGCTTCTTTTGCTTATATACTATGTGAAATGTTTTTGACCTTAAATGTACAGTATCACAGTTTGTTTTTTAAGAATATCGTCGCACGTGCGATCGATATCAGTTGAAATAAAATCAATTTCGAGTAGATTTACATAAATTTACGTGTTACTTCTCACTTGTTAGTTATGTGACTGAAAAATTCCAGCTTATAATTGATAATAACTTTATATTAAAAGCATTTAGTTTGAGAAAAATATCAAATAATGTAAATAATTTTGACCTTCTTTTAATATGAATCGCGTGGTTATGATTTCAATGAAATAAACTTTATTTATTTTAAAACAAGATATAAAGTACGAGTATTCATGTATTCGATACCTCATGAAAATATTTAGAGATATTCTTACAAAATATTTTTGCTGAATATTGTTTTTTTTTATATAGTTTCTAAAACGTGAAGGAATTGGCAATATGATAATTATAATAATGCAAGCGATTGGAGCAACAAGTTCTTACATATGTTCTGAAATGAATAATATTATTTTTCTAGAATATTTTGCAATAATCCATGTGAATGGATAAAATGTCAGTTTTTCCGATATAATTAACCATTTATAAGGAATCTGTTATAATTAAATAATACGCATTAATTATTATTTATTGAAAAAAAAACATTTAAATTGTTTTAATCCATTTTAAAATGTGGAATGAAATCATGATTTTTTTTCATAGCGCTTATAAACTATATTGACCGACAGCAGATAACGATCTAAGGAAAAAATATATATCATATTGAGCACACCTGTTGCCAAGCACGAGAAATAAATACGTTATTTTATGTTTGTATGTATTTATTTTGATAGATATATTCACAATCGATGTTCCCATAACTGTGTGTATTTTTGTATAAAATTAGCATATTTAAAGTCATACTTCTTCACACTTTGTATTTCTGTCATATCTTCCATACTGTTGATGATCTTATTAAATTATTATTATTAAAATTCTGCTTAAGTTAGTATTAAATAGTCAATGTATCGAAATACTGATTGCCTGATGACGCGTGACTCACATCTTGTCGTTTTCGAAGCTACGAAAATGTGCCTCTGTCGGCATAATTTGTGCGGACTCTGGAGTGAGCGTCGGCTCGACACGGTTAGGGCGGCGCCATTCATTAGGCAGGCGTCGCGACGCCGCAGCGCTGGAGGTCCGTCGCCCACTGCATACAGTTGCAATGAAATGTGCATTAAAAACGCTGATACTTAAAAAAGTTAAAAAAAACTAATAATATTTAAGTTTCAATCATTTATATTTTTCATTTATATGTTTTTTTTATCGCTGTAGTTACGTTTTAAAGTAGCAACGCGTGGAGGTTTTTTAAATTTACATCTAAGATCCTGCTCTAAGTGCCTGATCTTAAGAAAACATCTTTTAGGTCCACCTTCGTCTCTTAACTGACTAAAGCGTGGAAGGCTTTCATTCCCTCTTTTTTACTCAGTCAATCAAAATAAAGTAAGCACTCGTTTTTTAATAACATCTGAAAATATACATTATACTTATTACTCTATCAATATTTCCTAATCCATAATTCTTTTAATTCATATCAAACGATAAGACAAACACCCATATCACAACCCACAACTACTTACTCACTGCATTCTTGCATTGTATAAACTCGAATACCTTTCCTTGTTTAATCTTGACAATGGCTACTCGATCTAGCCTAAGTATGTCGACACCCAAGAAATATTATTGAATAAATTCTACAAAATCTTATACTTATATTCGATCAAAACATGCACTTATTTTTTTCGTAAAAGTCTGTTCTGAAAACTTATTAAACGACTCCAATGGCTTTTATTGAGGTTCAAACCGTACCATAAAATGGTAGGAATACAGATGCTGTATAAAAGTATGTATGCAAGTTTTAGATATTATGTATGCATTTGAACAACTTACCAATGTTTTCAAGGTAAGAATCGAACTCATTCAGCAAGCTACTCTCTGTCCACTAAGAAACCTATACTCCTCATCTTTAGATTCATGCAAAATAAACTCAATATTTACTCTTGATATGGCATAAATAATGATAAAGAATGCTAATGTTGAACACAGCTGACATGCAACACGCGTACATACTTGTCAAGTACTTCACAGCGGGGGTGATGGGGCAGATCTCCCGCCGCTTCACTGACCAATTTATTTATAAGGACCCCCTCGTGACACTCGCAGATCAGAGCGGCGCATGTCCAGCATCAATATTCGTGGGAGAATACTTCCTTGCTAAGTACTCTTACGGTGGACATTATTCACCATTTAAAATCTTAAAGCGCAGAGGAACGCCGAGCACTCGTGAATCATAATTAAGAAATTAATACCTTACAAGACACAAATTTCGTGTACATTGTACAGTACGATTATGCACAGTAAATATATTGATAGTTATGTTTCAAGTCTTGTAAAAGATAGTGCAGTGGAATGCAAGGATATCTAGGAATAAGGAATGGATAGTGGCAACTGACAGAACTAAGTGGTAGCAATTTTTGGTGACCGATTCATGATTAAGTGGTATATCATGTAGCTTAAGCTATAGATTGTTTTACACCAGGTGTATAAGAAAATAATTTCTTGTTGGATGTATTCATACATTTTTAATAACAAGAATACAACCGACGAGATTATTTATCAATCTTTAGTGTCGTATTTACTTTATTTAATTTTGTCAATCTTCAAACACTATAAATTGATCGATCGGTAGCAGGAAATTGAATACCCCATCGATCAATAATACTGGTATTATCTTGATTTTATTCATTGTTAATGAATTGAAATGACAATGTTACTCGTAATAAATCTACGATAATGTTAGTGGGCAATTATTGTTGAACATTTTTTTACAAAATATGTTCTTTTTACAATAATCATCATCATCAACGTGTCTGCTCCCCTAACATATGGACGTCAAAAACCGATGTTACAAAACTTTGTCAGCTGCCATGTCACACTATCGTACCCTCAGTATTCTACGCAGGCAACTGCTTTCGAAACCTATTATATGGCTGCATTGGCTTTAAGTGAGATGCCATGATTAAAAATCGTATAATAGAATAGAGACTGTGCAAGCATTTGAACTTTGACCATTATTTAAATAAATAAGTTATAAAAAATAAGTTAAGCAACTTGCCCCATGGAAAGCGGTATCACATTACTAAAACGTCATCTAAAGAAAGTAATTTATGTATTCAATTTCGTATCTTTGCCACGCTTTCTTATAACTGCATGCAAAAAAGAAACCTTGACGCGGTATTATCGCCCTAGAAAAATAAATAAATAAATATACCCTAACCTTGTTAAAATTTCAAGGCGGCCAAGAATAAATGCGGCCCGAACCCTCGTATGCGTATTTATACATTCCGGGGTGAGGCAGCACATGTTATTCGCCATAAAAATGTATTTATAGGTTGTGTTTATTTTTTGTAGCCGAATTATTCGTTGCGCCACCGGTGTGCTGATTTCTGACGGGTGCCCATTAATGTCCGACCCGTAATTTGAGACCATATGCCGCCAGCTTGTGCCCTCTAAAGTCACTTTGCGCTTGTATTTTTGTGTGATTACATCTCATGTTCTCCTGGTGATTACGAATATAAATTAGCGTGATGTTAAACGCTTTAACATAAAGCACACATAGCAAAACAAAATTACAGTTTTTTTTTAATTATTATTTTATTTAATCATTCAAAAATACTTTTACAAAACATTTATTTACTATGACAATACACACTTCATTTAACAATGAGGATATTTTTGATAATTTAATAAATATTGTTCGGTATTATTTAAATTTTTAGCCGTTATTTTAAGATACATTTCAATATTAAAAACTGCAATATTTCAGCATGTGCTCAGTGTGTTCTTTTTCGTAGTATCAATCCGGTGGATAGGTTTGCAGCGACAAAACCTTGGATCTCCATCTCCACTCTTCTCGACCCTCTGCAATCCTCATTAGGACAGCATAAGAGCTACAGCTCATGTCCTCGAACACTTGCTAAAAATAAACTATTATAATACATGTAATAATAACATAAGATACGAAATACTTATATATTTAATATTGTTCAGGTTCGCATAGAATTAACAGCATAAATCCAAAATTTTAATTATATGTATTTAATTTAAGCATTGGAGGTTATTTCTCCTTATCACATGAAACAAAAGCACAATTTTTATGTGGAGAATATTTATTATATATGTACTATATCTCTTACGAGTATTATAATATACTAATGTTCTGACTTCAACTGCTTGTACACTGATCCTAGTATATGACCACGAATCACTTCAAAAAGATGACTTTACTTGATTTTATAAAAAGTATATTAACTCAGTTATTATTTTATATTTATATAAGGACTTTAATATTTTGAAAATAAACCCTCAAACCATATTATGAAGAAGATTTTGTATGGTCCATTTCGTTTCGTAGGTATGCACGAATGCCTATGTTAATCTCAAGGAGTTTTTTCTTTGACAGATGAGGATTATAACCAGACTAGTGAGATGTGGATATGATGGAGTTTCAGATGATGACAAAATATAACACGTCTCGTATATAAAATCTAAAATTAACTCTTCCGAGAAATATTCTGTCTAAGCCTTAAAGATTGATATTTGAAACATTCACAGCTATTTTGTAATACAAATAATGGAACGTTATTTTAGAACTATTATCTTATATATGAACAGAATATTACTTTACAGATCATTTCTCAAATCTTTAAAATAAATAATGTTTAATGAATCAATTTCATACACGAATTAACATTGTTAAATATTGCACGTATAACAAAAACCTTTAATAATTATCTTTCAAGTGTTATATTTTATATAGACTACAACCAATGATATAAGGTTTATTACCTTTCCATACATTTAATTTGGCCAACTTTTTTACATAATTTATTTTATTCAAGCAATTAAGTTCATTTGGAATAATTATATTTATAAACGATACCTTTTCTCTTAATCAATTCGCCGAAGTATTTACAATTGGCATATTAAATTAATTTTAATTAAAAACAACAAACATATTCAAAAATATATTTTTTACTTTTTCAGGACACTAAGAGTCTGGTACTCTGGTGGTTATAATAAAAGGCTCTCATAGTATCTGAGGTTGTTGTTATGGAGAAATATTATCTTTACATTTTTATTGAAGCTGTTTTATTGTAAAACAAACACTTTAAAAAATACGTATACACGTATAAATCCCATTCGAGTCTCCAAAAAGTCCCCTAAGTCGGCCAACAAAGTAAACGAATTTTCTTGCCGATATAAAAGCCGAATTGAGGTGTCAGAGAACGCCACACATCATCGCGAGCTTTGCCAAATCCTGCTGCAGTATAGAGCGCCCGCCAACACCGCGACTTTGGCACCTTCGACGTCGCGAGAAAGCTCGCCTATAGTCACGGCTTCAGCGAAAGCTTGCGGAGACTTGAACCATCAACGGTGAACTTTGTATGGAGTACTGTATGATAGTATAGCATAAAAACTTTGATGATATATCAAGTTATAAATGTTTAAATGAAGCATTATTTCAACATGCATTTTCAGTGTAAGACGTACATTGTTTTGTGATTCATGTTTTATGAAATATTGTATAAGTGTGTAAGAAAAATTTGTAGGTACTATGTTCACGAAAAACAGGTATTTTAATCCAAAATATTTAATACGCATTTTAATTTAAGTTCACAGATTCGTTAATATCGTATTGATTGAGTGAAATAAATAAATTGAAAAATTGAAAAATCAAATATCAATAATTTAATTTATGCAATTTCGTCAATGAAAATGGATATTAATTAAATAAACGTAGAAAAATGATTTAATTTAATATTTTGTAAGCCAATCAACTAATAAAAACACATTTTTTTTTGTTAAATTGGATGCTGGAGAGCTCAACAGTTATTGACATGTAGGATCTATAACGCTCAGCCAGAACAATTGGACACTTAATGCGGGAAAAGTGTGTTGGGTTTCGTGTACGAGTTGGGGAGATTGCAGGTGTGTCTTTATCTGCTTCTTGAAGATATCAAGATTGTATGGAAAAAAGCATAGATATTGGCAAAGCATTTCATAAATTACAGGCGGTATTTATAAGGAATATTGGCAAATTTGGCAACATAAATTTAAAAAAAAATTAAAACATACATTGCTTGATGATCTTCTACGATAACCTGTAGATTAATTAAGAGAGTAATATTACTTGATTAATTTATTTTGAATATAATTGAACTTTTTTTTAAATAACATGATAATATTAAAATTTATGTATATCATCCACATTATATTTATTTATTCAGATGCAATATTACGAGTACACTGAATAATTTTCATATTTTACATTAAAAAACTTTTCAACTCTTCTATTGAATACGTTTGATTTCATTATAGAAACGTCAGTACCCTTATACCGGAAGAAGAAATGTCGGAAATGTCATGCTATCGAGGCGACATAATCTAGAGTGGAATATTCGATGAATTTAAATTAAAGGGCTTGTTTTTTGCAAATATAAATGAAATTTTAAATTAAATAAATGTATTTTTATCCTCACACCACGATAATAAATATTATTAAGACAATATCAATGTTTTATTCCTCTATAAAATTGTATGTAAACACATTATACATAATATTAACCTTTGGAATGAATATTAGACTATATAATATAGAACACGTGCTTATATTTAATTATGAAGCACCGACTGGCAAAATATTTTAAGTGTCTTATGAAGAGCAATATGCATATTTTACAGCAAATACTATGTACCATATTATTTTATATATTTAATTATACAATCCCAATCTTCACTTATCCATTGTTCAGTACATATTAAGTAATCGGTTAGCAAATATAAAGTACGTAAGTCTAGATTCTTTTTAAATTTTTTTATGTAAACACATACAAGAGAATACCGACAGATGGTGATAGTAATGCTGAAGACTCATCTGGGGAATTCCATGACGCTTTCCACGGTGTATATGGCTAAACGCTGTCATAGACTACAGCCCGAGATTCACGCATCGCCCTTTATTATTAAAGGAATTTACTATAAATGGGTGGTCTTCACGGGACGACATTCGTCTACCATCAATTTTAATTGATAGGCTATGACTGACATTTAACGGGTGATGGATCAAATTCACACCTACCAAGGGTATTTTAGAGCTCATAAATCGATTAAAAATCCATTTTTTTAAATCTCTGTCGGTGATCGAACCCACGACCTTTGGCTTTCAAAGCAAACGCCTTGACAATTGAGCTATGACCGCCGGCAAATAGCTATGTCTATAATGAATATTTCATACAAATATCTCATTTTATGTAATATATTTTCCAACATTAGTAATTCTATCATTGTTATTCATTTACGTTTTTACCGGCGCTGGCTAATTTCGAAGATATAAACACTATATGTACATGAAATACCATTAAAATATTTCATAACAATTACGCATTGCCCACGGTTAACCCAACTTCACTTAAAACGAAACGAAAAATATTTTCTTCTTGATATTGTGGCTTTTGGGCTTAGCCGTGTGTGGCGAACTTCCTTCAACCAATATTTCGACCGCCATTGCAGGGGTCTTCTTCAGGATTGATGATTTATTTAGTTTTGAGTTGGTTTATTCAGATTCTCTTTTTTATACGAGCGTTATATATAATATTTATTTATACGGTCGAAATATTGGTTGAAGGAAGTTCGCCCCACACGGCTAAACCCAAAAAGCCACAATATCAAATCTGGCCGTGAAAACCTAAAAAGTTATTTATTCTTATATCCGTTACAGGCGTTAAGTCAAAAAATATTCGCATTCTTACGCTACAGATAATTAGAGCATTAAAGATAATCCGCTTTTGTAATTAGACACAACATCATAAGAATCCAGTCTTGAAGTGATACGGAGCAGTATCGTGAAATCATATTATTAATTCACAGTCTCCGGAGCAATCTCAAGCATAAAAATTAGTAACGGATTCACAGAATGTGCTTCCGACACTAATGAAGAACATGTTTAATTTCCCTTTACGAAAAG
This sequence comes from Glossosoma conforme, assembly GCA_022606575.1. NCBI lineage: Eukaryota > Metazoa > Arthropoda > Insecta > Trichoptera > Glossosomatidae > Glossosoma > Glossosoma conforme. The sequence goes on along the minus strand of JAGTXR010000065.1, from coordinate 1,922,285 downwards.
ATCAAAGATATGTATAATGAACGCTCCTTACGGCGAAACTAAAAATAATTAGTCATGCGCGCCCGCTTCAAGCGAATAAGGGCTTTATCTCCTCGTTGTTAGGGTTCAGAATGTGGTACTGCTTGAGAGTGATCTTGAGGTACTTTTCTCTAATATTATGATTTCATCATTCCTGCTCGCCTGATCCAGAAACTCTCAAAACATCTGACATCGGATACATTTCATCATTTTAAATATATTATATTATTTTTACATAATATGGCTTCAGGATTATAAATATTAAATGAGTAAAAAATAAGATTATGCTTACAAACAGCATAACTTGCTCATGCGGGAGGCTTATGTTCAACAGTGGACGGATACAGGCTGATAATGATGTGCCCTAATGCGTGCGCTAATTTTTAAAATATGTGTATATTTTAAAATAATTATTACTTAAAATTTTTGGAATAAAAAATCTTCTTCTTTATTCTATCCATTTCCCATCATCTGGGGTCGGCTCTCCTTGTGCACGTTCGCCATGTCTGTCTGTCCTGCGTTGCATTGTCGGTCAAACCCAGGGTTTTCAGATCCTTGTTAAGAGTTGCAGTCTAGGTTGCCTGCGGTCTTCCAGGTCTTCTTCTCAGCGTGGGTATGTTGAGGGCTCTCTTCACCATGTGGTCCTCATCTCTCCGTGTCACATGCCCATACCATCTTAGGCGGTTTTCTCTTATCTTTTCAGGTATGGGGGCCACCCGAAATGAACCCCGAATATACTCATTTCGAACTCTGTCCACTCTAGTCACACCGCCCGCCCACCTCAGCATCTTCATCTCTGCCACATGAATCCTATCCAAGTCACATTTCAGCGGGGTCCAACACTCCGATCCGTAGAGCATAGCTGGCCTTACAGCAGTTTTGTAGATTTTACCTTTGATCCTAACTGGAATCTTGCTGTCACACAAAACCCCAGATGTTGGAATAAAAAATCATTATCAAAAATTAATAAATGTTCACATCAATGTACTTTTCCTAGAATATTGTATTTGGAAATCGAACAAGAGCTTTATAAAATACAATATTTGCTATTCTGATACAGCGTTTACGTTTCACGGTAAAAAAAATACCTTTATTCTATTCACAACGTACTCGTATGTTCGACTACTGTGTTCAAATCCGAATTATTTTTTAACAAGTGTTTTTAAACTTAAATAGTGAAACGTACTGTTACTATGAACGTGCTTATTGATTTAGTCTACGAGATATGTAACTGTTTTTTTTTTTCAGAAATGCGATTAATATGTTCCGAGAATTTAATTTACATTATAAATATTATTCCATATCCGTATTACATTATATATAAATAGTATGTTTATTAAAAATTTGGAAAAAAATAATATATTTATTTTATTAAAGTTTACATATTTATGCAATAAGTAGAAAGTAATCATTCATTTTATTAAACTAAAAAGTCTTGAAAGCGTTACGCTCATCAGCTTTTCTCACCTAAACATTTCTATTAAAATATCAACCAAAATATTTCTTGTGTACTACAGCTGACGTCTCATCAAATTCCCGGGTTTCTGCATCATCAATTTATGGTAACCAAAATGTTCCAGATATGAAAGAAAGAAGACGTAAAAGGCATGGTAGTTAGTGTCTAAGGAGATGAAGTATACATATCCAACCAGACTATACTTCGGAAATTAAAAGAACTCTGATAACCATAAGACGCATGCCGTGCAATGACGGCTTAATCGTGAATATGATAAATTACTCTGCAAGCGCATCAGAGTATACTCATTTCGTGGATAGGGAAATTACGGATTCCCAGTTGCTAAATTACCCTGATTGCTGAGATGCAAATAATAAATATTTATTTAATGAACCACTGCTAGATCTTAAATCGATTCGATTTCTCATTTTTGTAAACTTATTCTGCTTTTTAAGCTGCGAATACTCTCATGAGATTATTAATGAAAATAATTTAGATATTTATAGGTTGCATTCAGGTTGATAGTCTCTGGTTTCGCGAAAGCTCGCCCGCGAGGCCGAAACGGCAAACTGTGAAATTAGCCAGCGCCGTTTGATGAGTGCGCTTTATTAATGCAGGCAGCTCCTTTGAATCAAATAATAATAAACACCGGGACAAGTGTTACGGAGCTTTATTACCTCTATTCAACTTCCTGAAAGATAAGTTCTGCTATTTTACATTAATGCAAAAGTTTCATATAAAATAATCTTTCGATGCGGTATTCAAATCAATGGATAATTACGAGTAGATACAAAAGACTAAGTAGATGACTTCAAACTATAAAATATCCAAGAACTATGAAAACTCTCGTATATTGATCAGATTTAACTTGAAAGCTTAAAATAAAAAAAACATACAATTTTAATTGAATAACTTATTTTTTGTCGTATAGCTCACAAAAAAGGTGATAGTAGTAAAATATTTTTTTATTTCAACTTCATCCAAGCCACCCTCTTGCTTGTATAACAAAAAACATGCATATTAAGAGCATACTTTTCTATTAATTTTTAATCAAACAAATAATATAATTAATGAAATTCCTAATCCTAGTCGTTTCTTTCTCATTCTCGCATCTTTAACATTGCAGTTTTAAGATAATGTAATTACTATAGATCTTATTTATTTTAAAACTGTGGTAATGACTTGGGTATTTTTACGCATATACATGTTTCTATACCAAGTCCTTCTCATGTGAAAGGCTGCAGAATTGATCTTCGGTGAAGTATACAATAAAATAAATATGGTTACAAATATCTGAAACTTTCCCAGTAACTTCAAGAGTGATCTCTATTCATCAAAAAGGTCTACGTTTCGTGATCAATATTAGGTGATATACGAAAAATAATCCATTGATACAGGTCATTTAGAGTGAGAACCCTTAAAAACGGACGATGCTATTGTAGATTGAAGTGGAGTAATTTTTGTTGATGAACATTCTACGTACAACCCAAAATCATGATCAAATTGTTTATTATGTCAGTTTCCAGCAGTATTAACCAGTATTTTGTTGCATAAAATAAATAAATTAGGCAGGCAAGTTAATAACTGAAAAAAGTGTATATCGTTTAGCAGCTTTAATTTTGTTAAAAGCTGCATTCGGGTGATTTACCCAGGCCATCAATCAACGACCCGCCACTCATGCAGATTCCTGTAAACCGCTTCCCAGAAGCTATACATGGCTGATGTTACCGTACATGGCAGCCGAGACCTATTAGCAACATTTTTACGTGTTGCAGTTAATCATTACATTAAACTTGACAATAATCAATCAGCAATTCTGGTGACAGTTATTATAAGTAACATTGTTTTTTATACAAATCGCTATGTCTTAATGCAATACTGTAAATGTTATGTATCGAATATACTCGTAACATAGCATTCAATTTAATAAGTGTAAAAATCATTTGTACATAATTACAAATATATTAAATACACTGAGATAAAAAGCTTCTTTCATAGTATTCATCCATTGTATTTATATAATTTATTTAAAGCATTTTTTCTTTCATTTTACAAATTGTTTAAACCTTATCACTCAAACTCTACAGAGTATATCTGTGGTAGCTATTTTTATTAAATTTTATTTATTCATGAAAAGTTATTTTTTCGTATAATCCATTAATAATATCAATATCAAGCACCAGTAGCATACTATTAATGTAATAAATTCATTAAATATGACACGATTTTTAAACATACCATTTTTTTCATAGTATATATATTATTTATGCATAATGTTAACACCTATTTACTTTAATATTACTCTCGGTAGTATATCAAGCTTAACACGATAAGTCTCATTTATACTATCAGATGTATTTAAAATCAATAATTCAATTTAAAAAAATATTTTGACAATACGATTATTTTATATATTCAGTATTGTACATTCCATACTGTTAAATCATATTTCCTTAAACAAAATTACTTACAAAGCATCACAGTCAACCGTATTATAATCTAAACCAGAATATGATGCAAGCAGATGTTATTCCGGTCTGTTTTGGGACACAAGGCGCCTTCTGTTGGCCGCTCGCAGAAGCAGAAAACACGCGTGAGGTACACTGCTGACTACTCTGCTGCAAGAGAGCTGATGCTGCATAACGATAGTGCGAGGATGAGTTAGTCGAGAATTATCCGCTTGGGTGATATGGACGGAGATAACGTCTTTGAGACGTCTTTGTAACGAGAGGCAGATGCATTGCCCACGTTGCAAGTGAATTATTGCACGTTGTATAGATGAGGCTTGTCTGAAAATAGCTAGACTTTATGAACCGTATATGTGAAGAATAAAATACCTATTTTTGTAGCGAACGATTTTCTCGTTTATTATTAAGTTTTAAGAAATGGCTTTGTAATGAGGTCGTAAATGTTTGATAGTGATTATACAAACGATAAATGTGTACATTTGTTTATCATATAAAGTGACATATGCAAGATAATTACCAACAGAAAGTGATTGATTAATATCACAGGTGATAATATGTCGCTTGTAATTTTAAAAACTGTTTTTTTTATGTAATCTCATGCAGGAGAGCACGATCGGTCGAGACCAGTGCTCTTGACACACTGCAGGCCGGAAACGTGTATTATGTTTGTGTTTATGTTTGGATTTGGGATATTGAAAGTGTATATTTATCTGTTTCTTGAAGAGATACAGATTGTAGGAAGGAGAAAACAGACGCTAGAAGCGCATTTAGGAAGGAATTTTGAAATCTGAAAGTTCTTGGTTTACACACATTAACCGTGTATGGATGTTCGGCAAGTGTAAGTTGAGTTTTTCGGTTGTAAGTGGGTGCAGGAGTAATTATTTCATTAAGTTCCGAGAGCGGATGCCGTGATAATAAGGGTGTAAAAGCCTAAGTGAACCAATCTTACGCCTGTGTTCCATTGATTGCAGGTTAGAAGTAAGAGTTTTATTGTTTATCAAACGAATTGCTCTGCTTTGAACTAAGTCAATTAAATTAATAAGGTATTTTGGGGCCCCAACCAAACAATTAGAAATGTGAAGCAATAAATTGGGTTTCTTTTACGATATATTAAACGATTGACAAATAAGACGGTTTCCAATTACGCACAGAAAATATCGATAATATATCCTTAACTACTTATGTCAGCTACTTGGATTAAACTTATTTTATTCATATGACAATGAACTACGGATAATAGAAGCATCGTGGAGAAACATTATTTCTTAGTGAACCTCGTTTCGCATTGTCCCAATTTAAATTTGATCAATGGTTGTATTTTTTTTAATATAAAAGGGGTGCATCCGTTTTATTTATGTCACAATAAAAATGCGGATATGGGATAAAAAGCACATTTATGATTTACAACAATGTACGACCCAAAAGTATTTATTTACAAATAAAACGCCCAAAATACAAATTAATTCAGCGATTCGAAAGGATTACTTACCGAAATAAAATTAAACGGAACGTATTCCATAATCTGTAATGCATTGTGCCTATCCTAGCGTTTCTCAAACATACAATTCTATATATTTAATAATTATCGTGATTAAAGCTTTAAATAACAACATCCTCCTATTTTTCAAAAAGGGTGTATTCCGTCGCGTGAGGGAGCAAGTTGGCAAACAAATAATTTTTCGGAAGCACATTGACATATATTTACGTTAAAACTTTACAAGCTTCCGGCCAGGCGGAATGATGATATGATATACCGCCGGCCGTAATGCGACCTTCTCGGTCGTCAACACTCAACTGACCCGTGCGGCCCGTGGTCAGTCACCAGCGCCGTAAGCGGCGGTCTATATAACTAGTCCCAATATGGCGGACACATGGACGTATGGCAAGCGACCGAAATAAGAGACGAAAGGCTGTTTATCGAGGTTTTCGGTACCTGTCAGCAAGGACTATATCATGTTGCTGTCAATAAAAAAAAAAATCCAAGACAATTTTTAGTCTTAACTGAGAATGCAACATATTGACCATGGGATTCGAACAAGAGATGATGCAACCAATCATATATTCTATGCACTGTTCCATTTTCTGATCTGTTTGATATTATGTTAATTCATTTTTATTCATTCATAAGGTATAAAAATAAAAAGTGCTATTTTATTATTGCAATGTCTCTTGATACCCATCAAATGAAAATCTTCAAAATTCATTACTTCTTTTGTGCATTTTTGCACATTGTTCAGCCTTGCTTAGAAAAATAATTTCAATCGGAAACATTATAATTATAATATAAGTAATTATATTTATTGCTCGTAATTACAATGTCATGTAAAAAAAATCTTTGTAATACGAGTATGTAATGTTACTCTCACTTGAAAATGATTTCTTCGTGTATTTTTATAACAAATTGCTATATACATACAAATCCACAGCAATTATTATCCTCAACGAAAGATGATAAAATTTGTTGGTAATTTTTATGTTTATATCAATTTGTTACAAATTATCAGTATATATTAAATTATCTATCAAGAATTAGAATATTGAACTGTAATTTAAAGCATTTAAAAAAAATCTATTTATAATCAAATGATATTTACACAGCCCATACTGAACTACTAGAAAATGTCTCAGATCGTGGTGAGCTGCTCCTTGTCTGTGGGGACTATAATTTGCCCAGTGTTGAATATTTGAATGACGACTGTGGAGTCGTAGCCTCTGGTGCGCCTTCCTCGCAGGCAGCAGTTGTTGCTGACTTTTTTGCTATATGATTATGTGTCAATTGAACTCCGTACCTAATTGCATTGACTCTTGTTTGGATCTTATGTTTAGCAGTATACCTAATATATCAGTAATAAATTCGATTTGAAACTTTACTACCAATTGATCAATATCACCCACCACCGTCATTTGAAATTACTTTAAATCCTTAAATACTAACAGTTTCTCACCTAATGAATCATTTTACTACACATTCGATAAGGGAAACTATTCAGAAATAAATAAATTCTCTTTCAGGTGGATTGGTCATCAATTTTTGCAAGCTCTGAAATCAATGAGGCTATAAGTGGATTTAATTGTGTTCTGTCTCATGCCATTGATTTGTTTGTACATACTACTCGATTTATTAAGCCGATTTTTTTTTCTGCTTTGCAGTTCAAAACAATTTGTAAAGCACTGCATTTACCAGTAACGATACCGCTCTGTCTTGTCCTTTATTTTTCCGAGGGATTTTTTATTTCCTTCGCCAACACAGCTCACGGAACGAATTACAATACTTAAAAAAAGGTCGCAGTAAATCACGTGACATTGTTATCATAGCGGTGTTGAAATAAATTCTCACAGAGCATAAAAAGGGGCGCTAATTTAATAGTCCCCCCTCCCAGGAAGCACCGGTAATGAAATTTAATTATATAGTCTCGATATTCGGCTTTCTTAAACGTTTTAGATATATATTAAAATACAAGGTATGTTAAGATGCCTTAGTGTGATTTTTACAAGTGATATTTGATATAAGACTAATTGTTATACAATATGTATAATAATTTTTAAATATTTTTACGTACAACTTAGTTCCATAAAAGAGCTTAAGAGACGAGAATTTAATATATTCTTTGAAGTATAGTCAAGTCTGCTAGATGTTTTATATGTGTATGGATTGATGGCTCTACAGCACCTTTATTGTCCCTGTTCTTCTCTACGGCTGTGAGTTTTTGCATCTCACCAAGAGCCAATTTGAGAGTTGAGAGCAGATGACTGCGTAGAATACTGGGAGTACGATAGTTTGACTTTGTGAGGAATGACGAGGTGAGAGAGCGGACAAAGAAGCCTTCCATACCACAGTCTATTAAGAGACGAAGGTGGATCTGGTTGGGACTAGTACTGATAATGCCGCAAGAGAGCATTAACTATAGCTACCTTTTCTTCAAGCTCCCGGACTCGTGCCGTCCTGGAAGACCGACGAAAACTATACATATAATGTAATCAGCAGAGCTGCGGGAGGCGGAGCTGACTATGGATGAAGCGAAGACAATGGCGGCTGATAGAGATTTGTGGCGGCGGTTCGTGAATGCCATAAGCTCCATTAGGGCAACGGAAATAGTACGATGATGATTATTATAGATTTAAAGAACTATTAGTTTTAATTATTTTGCTAGTGGAAGAGAATATATTTGTATGAGAAGTAAAGCACGTTGACTGGGAGATCGTTTCAAATTGTATTGAACATTTTTATGAAGGATTTGAATAGTTATGATTTAAAAAAACTTTATAAGTTGTTAATGTATATTAAGCGAATATAACCGTAATGCACATTAAAACAAGGTAACATTTTAACGTGATTTAAGACAAGGCTACCAGGTAACAAGGATATATTTATTTAATGTTTGAAATGGTAATGTCAAAGTGAATGCTAAGAATATAACTAACCCAAAAAGTATCAATACAAATTAACGATTTACAAAAACAATTACGATTACACAATTTCGATAAATTCATATCATATAACGATAACAGTTCATTAAATAGAGAAACATGTATGATTGTGCAGTTCTAAAATTAATATGCAGTATATAAATAGTACAATTTATGAAGCATCATTACAATTTATATTGAAATGGTGTAATATTAATGTGCATATTATTTATCTTACTCATTGTACAATATTCTTAATCAATTCCTCTATAATATCAATCTGCTTGCATTAAACAGGACGTTTTGACCAAGTGTTCAGGCGCACAACTCTCACACAAACAATCCAGGGTTTCAACTCAAGCAAAGCCACGAGACTTGTTTAAATATCTGTCTTCTTTTTATTTCTCTTGTAATTAAGCAATTAAATATAAATATACATAAAAATCCTTAAACAAAGTAAAAGGGCAAAATGGTTGGTTCCAAAGGTCCGCGGTTCGCATCCCGCTCCCGCCAATATTTTTTCTGAATGATTTGACTCGTTTAAGGATTTTTATGTATAGTATATGTATATTTAATTGCTTATAATATTGTAATATAGTCAATGATCTAAAAAAGTAGATTAGAATATTGAAATAATAAAATAATATTCTAATAAATAATTAAAAATATCCAAATCTCTTGTAATTCTTTTAAATTTTCTATATCCGCTTCCTAGCCAGCACATATATGGATAAAAGAGTTTTGTTAACTGCTATGATCTTTACGTCATCTTAGCACACTAAACTCAGCTGATTACATACATTGTGGTTCCCAACGGCTCTCCAGAAGGGTTCCATAGAGAGAAGGTGTAGTATCCAAGGCTTATTTTGACATTTGTTTGAAGTATTTAACGATATCACATGATTGTCCCGACACTTCCAACACCTTTGCGAAGATAAAAAAATAATCGATTTCTGAGCTCTAAAATACCCCAAGTTTTTTTTTTATGTAAACGCATGCAGGAGAGCACACCCAGTCAAGACCAGTGCACTCTATGACGCTCAGCCAGGGTGGCTGGACGCTGCATGCGGGAAACGTGTGTTGTGTTCGTGTTTGTTTGTGGGTTGGGGAGATTGCAAGTGTATATTTATCTGTTTCTTGAAGAGATCCAGATTGTAGGAAGGAGGAAACACAGACGCTGGAAGAGCATTCCATAGCTTACCGGTGGCATTAAGGAAGGAACTTTGGAAACCGCCAGTTCTTGGTCGACATACATTACCCGTGTATGGATGTTCAGCAAGTGCAAGACGAGTTTGTCGGCTGTGAGTGGGTGCAGGAGGAATTTCGCTGTAGATTTGATCCCTCACCCGTAAAATGCCAGTCATAGCGTATTAATCAAAATTGGTGGTAGACGAAAGTCGTCCCGTGAAGACCACCCATTCATAGTAAATTCCTGTAATAATAAAGGATGATGCGTGAATTTCGGGCTGTAGTCTATGACGTTGGCGGATCTACATTCCACATGCAGCGCTTAGCCATATGCACTCATGGCGTCATAGAATTCCACAAATGAGACATCAGAATTACTATTACCATCTGTCGGTATTCTCCTGTATGTGTTTACATAAAAAACCTTGTGTATTTAATAACACATGGTGTTCGTTGAAGGTCATCCATCTAAGTACGATCCCCGTCCAATATTGCTCAACTTCAGTGATTTCAAAATATTTCATCAATCTAACATAATCAAGTCTCAATATTGCTTTTAACTTTGATGAATGGATAAGAACCTATACATGGTTATTAGTCAAAAATTACGAAATTTTAATGACGTTTCTCATAACCATCTATGGTATTCTCCTGTATGTGTTTACATGAAAATAGCTTTGCGGCCTGTGACATTATCAATGCGCTTGCATTAAATGTACAAATCAAATATATCACTTCATTATGCCGCTCGCCCCTCACTTTATTTTGATCGGTACATATTGCAACTTACAATATAACGCACATAAAACGTAATGTATGTACCGCCCTTAATTGAGTTCAATAGAAATTGATGCGATATGATGTATTATGAATGGATTATACGCGTATTTATTACATGCAATACTAGTGAACAGTGGCGTATATTCTAATAAAGTATTTACTCACTTCATGAAATGTCATATTACTTTTTTACAATTTCAAGTAAATGTACCAGAAAACTAAACATATAGATTGGCATATTTTAATTACAAGTAAAGTAAAAATTTAGGCTATCATAAAATCACTGCAAACCGATTTCTCCTATAAAAAATTGGACGACGGAAAACTAACCAAAGAAAATATTGACAAAAAAGACATTTGATCGAATATAACATTTATTTTTTAGACTTATACAATATATTTTTACTTGAATGTATAGCTTTACATAGTTTTACTTTGTTATTTCTTCTATTGACATTTTTATTAATAATAACATATTTCAAACGATTCATTAAAAATAAAATAAAATTATACCATCAATATTTAGTTCATCTCAAAAATTAGTTTAGCCAAATTTCACTGGGTCTAATGTCTGGTTGGCCAAATATCCGCTTGGCTAATATAATTCATAGCTAATGTTTGAAGTTTTTCACCACAATCTTTTCATATGTATAGTATATATATTATACAAGTATATCAGGTTTATATTATTTGTGTTTATTATCAACACTATTAATATATATCAATCCAATATTAAACGTATGATCCTGCACGAAATATGTTAATATATTTGTAATAAAATATATCAATAAGTTAAATCATATTAATAATAACTCCGCCCCTATTTCTGTTTTGTTTCGCCCCCCAGTGGCCGCCCCCAGGGCCGCACTGGGCGGGACGGGCCCAGACCAGAAATGACATTTCGATGGATGTAATTGAACCGCCCGGCCTCGCAAAGGACACTCACATGGCACAGACAGGCCGCAACAGTGAACCACAACCTTTGGATTACAATTTTCAATAATATGCCTCACTATTAAATAGTTTAATATTATAAAAAATCGACGGAATTTTTGGATGTAGAACTATAGTATGATGTAAACCTTATAAACTGCATTGATCACCTTTCTATATCCCATCAATATCAGCACATAGCCACTACAAACGGCCATCTTCCCATGACATTTAAGCACACATAAATCTACTTGTAGACATAAACGATTCCCAACGGTCTTCAGCTTAAAGATTTAAAGAAGACAGATTTTGTATAGTATTCAAGTGCATATTTATGTATTTATTAATCGTGATTTTCAAAGAGAACGATCGATTGGCCCGACGCTTCAAAAAACTAGACTATTTGATCCAAAAGGGGTTCAACAAAATGGAAATTATAACTGATAAGAATTTATTAAATCCATTCTTTCATAATTTATATAACTATATCTGCTGACTGGCTACAGCATTAGGCCGCAACCTGTCGCGATCACATACTTCAGCTAGAGAGCAGCAGTACCGGCTTTAGACCCTGCGGCACCCTAGGGCAATTTTTTCTGGTGCCATATATTGTTTATATTTAAAAATCCTAAGTAAGATTGGTTGCCCCTAGCTTATTCGAAGCCCTGGGTCAGCGATCCACTTTGCCACCCCTGTAAACCGGCTCTGGAGAGCAGCAATGAATATGAAGAACTATGGCACGCAAAACTATATTTTTCGGGTTGTCCATAACTGTTGTATACCACAACAGACTTATATACGTTATTGCACGGTCGAATAGTTAAACACTCACTTTGATGTACGGAAAAGGATCATTTCAAATCACCTTATCGTATCAAATGGAATTGGATTTCGTTGTACGAGAAATGCGTACCGCGAAAATGTATAGCGCAATATTTTTGAAGCTATCAAATTTATATACAGTCGGGGGGGGGGGGGTAAAGTAAAAATTATAATACCCAGATGCAACGGTACAATATGAAAATTAATTAAACTTACTGGCATCACTCAGAAGCGAAAATATATATACTAAGCAGAAAAGCTTTGAGCCTTGTGAATTAATTTATTCTATTCATTCACGTGAAAATTCAATAAGTTATATTTTTTTAAATAAAAGATTTTTTTTTTTTCATTTTCAACGAAAAAAGTTAATAATATTTTTGACGAATTTAATTTTTAATCAAAATTTTAATTGTCATACTGAGTGATAATTGAAAATTGTTTATTTATATTTTTTCTATTCACTTTAAGATCCATTATAATATTCATTATTAAGAATTCCATACCTTTTTTTAATATGGATCATACTGTGCAATGTTTCACTTGATGAAAGACTGTAAAGAAAACTTATGAAACAGTTTTCAGTGTGATATTAAAACAAAGTATGAAATTATTGTCTATTTAATATAATAAAATTGTTGGACTGTGAATGTAAAATAAATCAGATTCATAAAATACAAATTGGATTTGAAAAATTTATTTTATTTGTTTCAGAAAAATTGCTGCCCGAAAAACATCCGTCAGAGAGTCGCTCCGTGGAGACCACATCGCCAAGAGACGAGCATCCGGACGACATCAAAGAAAGCCACGAAAACGAAACGGAAAAGGACTCTTCTAGGTCCCTGGATATCTTAGATCCCGAACCGTACGATCCTTATAATCCAAACCACAAGCCTCCAATAGTCGAGAATGACGGGGGAGACGATCTTCTGGACTTGGACTACGATCTCTATGATCTGAAGTCGAAAAACCATGATGGCGGTGATCATCATGATATGGATGAAGGGGAGGATGGTGAAGGGCATGGGCTGCTCAGCCCAGGAACTGATCATCTGCTTCAACCGAATTCTGACTCCTTGCCAATGTTCCTAATGGAGCCTAAGGATGCGTTTGTCATCAAGAATAAGCCGGCTACGTTGCAGTGCAAAGCAGCTAATGCATTACAGGTAATACACTATTACCTTAACTATTGTCTTCACTATTATCGGTTATTAAACCATTACATACTCTTATTTATTATGTTTTGTTGACTACGGGAATGTGTTTTACAGTCAGCACTGACAATGCATTTGCTATTTTCGAGCTGTACATATAATGTATTTAGCGAAACTCTGAGAGGCATAGCTAACATGGGATAGGGGAGGGGTGGTTTCACGTTTAAGACCGAATGGTCCATACCTTTTGAGAGTCAAGTTATTCAACCGATCTTCTTAAATTTATATTTTTTGTAGTTTTTATAAAAAGAAACCGTTTTTTCAACAATTTGCAGTATTATTATAATAATGTTTGATAATTTTAATTTATATTACCGAAAAACTAATATGAAATGATTTATTAAATATAATTTTGAACATATTTTCAATGAATATCTCTAAAAATAAAATTTCATTAAGTTATAATTAATTCCAGTCCAATGGAAGCCAGTAAACGACTGAAACTTTCCAACAATCGGGTCTTAAATCATCCAAGAATTTCTTTTCAAGAGAAGCGTTTTTTGGTTCTCTGAAATTATACGTTCGTTAGTTTTCCAGACACCTTTATCTCGAACAGATTAAAACTTATAAAAAATACCGTTGTCTTGCCTTCTTTATTCGGGAGATATATTACTACTTAGTCATTCATATAATATTACATGTTATAATTATCAATTATTCACCAAGTTATTTTTTTAAAAGAAATTTAAGACTTAAGCATAATTACACAAACTTAAATTGCATTGTTTTAAGACAAGTTTTTAGCAAGACAGATATTATGTTATTATTTTTTTTGCTTTCAATTTGAGGTAAATTTAAATATTAAATACATTAACATTTTCCACCTTGTTTTCACACATATTTCTTTGAGCACTGTTTGTTTACTTGCTGAAATGCCACGATTTTGCTTCCAATAAAATCTTCATCAATTCCATCTGTCAGTAAGTGTATACGCGATAAGCAGTGATTAAGTTTTTATATAATGCGATACCAAAGTATTCCAACAAGTGAATAAACAGTACTTAATGTGATTCATATTTAAATAAAGTAAGAAAGCATGTATCCATTTAATAAAGGGATATAATCTACAAGGATATGCAGGTTAAGATCTTTAAAACATAGGAATATGAGAAAAATTATTATATAAATAAAATTATTATCATAGAAGTTATTAAAATTATGTATTTTCGCATTTTTCTATTTCCCAGGCTTACTTCAAGTGTAATGGTGTGAGGCTGTCTTGCCCCAACCAACTGGAGTTTGTGGATCCCCACACAGGAGTGAGGATCGTAGAGGTGGACTGCAACGTCACCAGGAACCATGTGGAGGCATTCTTCAGCAAGGAGCGCTTCCGGTGTGACTGCATCGCGTGGACCAGTCGCGGTCACATCCGCAGTCAGCCAGCCTACGTCGAGATAGCCTGTAAGTACCATTATTACGATGATTATATAATTTCAACCCAAGGACAAGGATACAGCCAGTCGATGATGAATATGTTTCCTATAAAGACTTTATAACGTTTGACTATTCGTCATAATGTTAAATATTCACCTTATAGTTTATAATATGCTTCGTACATCAGTGAAATCCACCCGATGAGCAACAAAATGACGTTTATTGCATTAAATAAAAATAGAAAAACGATCACACCAATTCAGCATACTTGGACGTAATTAGAATTTTGTAAGTAATTCAATAAAATATCGGGAGAAAACTAAGAAAAAAAATGTTCAAGGCTCTGGGGCGTCAACTTAATCATTTTATCGCTTTTGAATTGCTAATTAGCAAAACGGTAAAATATGCATATTTTTGCATTTTTTATTTGATAATTTAATAATATCTAATAAGTCCGTGGGCTTTCATTATGTGGGATATCGGGAATCATGCATCATAGAATGTAATGAACTCGGGATATGTTCGATGCAAAAATGACTAAGGATGAGGCAAAGAATAATAACAGCTAACAGAAATACAAGGAAGTAGTATGAGGCGACAATCATTCCCAGTAGCAGATATGGAAACATATTATTCTATGAATTTTGGGACGGATAAGCGCTGCAAGTTGTAAGCTTAAAGAATTCATTGTTTTTATATATGAGTATGTAGTATCTGAAAATATATAAATAATTACATAAGCAGTCCATAGTTTTAGGTAGAATGCCATATTCAATATTCAAGTGTATTGAATTTGAGATTGGATTTCGCGAAACTATTCGCAAAGCGTAACATTTAAACATTTTTCCGAACGCTTTGATCCTGTAGTATAATATTACACCTCTATTGACTCGGAGTGTGTGGCAGCTCCATACAAAACCGATCAAGCGAGTGCCTATTGTTACACGCAGAAAGGTTTTTTGTTGTCTGCTGAGGTGTTTATTGTCAGTTTTCTATTTTACACTCTCTTTGTGTAGATATCAAGTTGAAGTTAAAAGGTATGAGCATTGTATTGAAAAAGTCCTGTATTCATGGGCTTGCCTTTACGGGTATTCAAATAATATTTTCAGCAGTGTGAGAGGGAATATTTATCTTTGAAATTTTACTAAATTATATTTACTGTATTAAAAAATTATTTAATCTGAAATATTAAATAATATTATAATTTCAAAATGAGAGTTCATAATTAAAAAACACATCTCATTTTAAAGAATCTATAACTTATTC
The DNA here is from genome assembly GCA_022606575.1 of Glossosoma conforme. NCBI lineage: Eukaryota > Metazoa > Arthropoda > Insecta > Trichoptera > Glossosomatidae > Glossosoma > Glossosoma conforme. Next base: position 1,906,362 of record JAGTXR010000065.1, on the reverse strand, counting down.
AGAAATATTGAAATTGAATGTAACTTTATTTGGTTTGTAATAGCATTTTTATTGAATTCATCCAATTAAACTTCGCAACCTAGTGATAAAATTACGACGGGTATAGCTCAATGGTCAAAGCGTTTGTTTTATAAGCCAAAGCCGTGGGTTCGATCCCCGGCGGAGATTAAAAAAAAAGGGATTTTTAATCGATTTCTGAGCACTAAAATACCCCGGTTGGTGTGAATTTGATTTCTCACCCGTAAAATGCCAGTCATAGTCTATTAATTAAAACTGGTGGTAGACGTAAGTCGTTCCGTAAAGACCACCCATTCCTAATAAATTACTGTAATAATAACGATGAAGCGTGAATCTCAGGCTGTAGTCTATGACGTTGGCGGATCAACACTCCACATGCAGCGCTTAGCCATATCCACCATGGTAAACGTCACAGAATTCCACAGATGAGACTTCAAAATTACTATCACCATCTACCGGTATTCTCTTGTATGTGTTGACATAAAACAAAAAAATTTGTACAAATGAGTAAATGAAATTTTAATTTTCTACTAAATCTCTAGAAACTTATACAAATGTCAGCAGTTTTAGTTTTACATTTGTGAATAAAAAAGAATGTCTGAAATACACATCTTTAACCGCCCTTTAAAAATATATACCGTCAGAAAAAAACTACTGCAAAAGTAGCGCGCAGCGAGTTTACAACAGTTTTGCAAAGTTGGTTTTCGTTTAAAAGAGAGCAAATTGTTTATTTATGTATCCGATGGGTCTACATATGAAAGGCACATTCATCATCTTCTCGCAGAGAGTTGGACCGAAACGGGGTGAAAACTTTGGGCAAAAACTTCAGCAGGGAATAAATCAAACGGCCCAACTTCTGGGTCCATGTTATTTCGATATTAGGTTTCAAGCGATATATACATTTTTTGTATCATATAATACATTCCGAGACATATTACGCTGAGGTGTTATTTGCATGCAAACGTGTGTATTTCATTCAACGTGTGTCGTTTTTATTTACAAATTTTTGAGGCATTCGTCATGTTCGATTTTTCAGTCGTCCGTCATGTCGTGCGAATTTCTTGGCAGGCGTGGGAAATATTCTTTTTTTTGTGAGAGTTGTGTTGACGTATTATTTATTGATGTGTACAGCGGATTATACGGGCACGTGTAAGGATTGATGAATAATACCAGTGACATACTCTCCAAAAAGGTACTTGGAACAGTACTTGTTTGCAGTACAGTATTTTTCATAGTCATAGATTTAAATTTATATTCCTTAATAATTTAACCACATGTTTTCTGAGTGGATAAATATTAAATATTAAAATTATATTAATACTAAATTTAAGAAATCACCCGTTATTATTTTTTATCAATGTAATTTGTAATTTATTTTTCAAGTGAAACGTAAACAAATTACTTTCTAAAATCAATTTGATTAAGTTTGCGTACTCTATCTTACAACAACACTAAAGTATGTGTAGTGGTTTGTTTTAATTATAGAGATTTTTATTCTTAAAACTAGCTGGAGATTTCAAAGTATTTTGTAACACCACAAGTGTCTTTGGTGATATTCCGCCTATCATACTCGTTTATCAAGTGATTCAGGTTTTGAGAGCTAACAAATCATAGGATATTTTACCAAATATTTATTCTCAAACCACACTTTCCTTCTGATCAAGCCCTTAATCTTCCTTTCTAGATGATTGATAAGAATTATACAAAATATGTATGTACTCGGTGGAACTTCGTATAAGAAGATGACTTTTGACGTGAAGTATAATAGAAGCTAATACATCTTTACGGTGGCCATTTATTAGAAGCTTATACTCTAGCTTAATTAGAATGGAAGACCAAAAAGATGATAATTTTTGTTCAGTAAAACATTTGATGTCAAAAAGATATATTTGAAGAAAAAAAACCTATTCTGATTCAAATCAAATGGTCATAGAAAAGTAGTTCGTTCGACGTCAATAATGTTGAGATAGAAAAACATATATTTTTGAACCCTACGAGACATAGAGGAAACGATAAATAATTCGAATGTAGGGATCGCAGACGGTTTTAGGGGAATGTGCTATATTTACTAACACTCTTCTAAGGTACGTGCACCTAATAGCGTCATTTAAAGTCATAAAAATCTAAAATAAGCTCAGCCGAAATCATAATACTTACTAAGAAATACGTATATTGCGTTAATAGTTTCGCTTGATATTTATTTTTTAAGCAATAAAAACCATTTAGTTTTATTTTCAGAATGAATTAAAGTATAGTATGTATTATATCCAATCCTTGGAATACATACATAAAATTGGTTCACTTCATCTATGAATTTGATTTTTGCTTTTATAAAGTTTTATCTCTTTAACTTGCTCTTATATAACAATTGTCTCACTATTGTTAAAAATCATAAGACAGTTGACATGTCACCAAATTTACCCTTCCAGCATCAGTGTCTCCTTCCTCCCTCATAGTAAAACGCATCATTTTATTATTTCTGCAAGAAACGTTCAGCCATCCAAACGTCCATTTATCATGAATTTATGTGCGATGGACAAATTTTCATTCTATTAAACTTAAATTACTTATTTTAATCATTTACCTATGTATACTTTTAATTTAAATATACATATTCGTATATAATGTAGATACCATTGTCAAATTTGATATCAATTTACTTCGATCATTATTTTTCCATATAATGTGTATTAAATCACAAAGCTTAATTTTTGTACGATATAATAACCTACAGTATGATGCGGTATTACGTGGTCTATACTCAATATAATACGTCGAGTATTTAGATGAAATTATTCCGAAAAGCTACGGAACGTTTCTATAAATCGGGACGGATGAAAAAACAATTAAAAAAGGCATTCTGAAAGAGATCTTTTTGTGTCCACATTTCACAATGGTCGAAAAACTCTAATCGAAAACTTGTAGGGAAAATCCTACAAAGTGAGTGAGTTTTCCATGCGCAGTGCTGTGCCTAAGCCGGTGGATTACGCCTGTGGATACAGCCGACTGAATGATATTGATATTTCCTCCCGATCCTCCTCTCGGTCTGCTGCCGGTATATTATATCTCCACGGGATGCCTCTGCAATCGACAAAACCAGAGGCGCGTACGAAGCTTCAAAAATAAATATCCTTCGAGAATGCTTATTTCGGGAGAGTCGGGAGAATCACCAGATCTCCTTAAAAAATCCCAATAACATCTCAAATATGCCTTGGATGTAACAGCTTTAGTGTATTCAAATCCTTGGTCTCCTGCTTTGCGATTATCAGGAACCATGTATGTTCCCAGGTAGACTTTCGCATGCAGAGATATTTGGGGATGAGGCATGGATAGTGGCAACTAACGGCACTAAGTTATGGTAATTTGTGGTGACCATGTGTTCCAGATATGAAATTGATATGGAAAAAAGATGCCAACGTCATAGACTATGACTCCATATTAATGCATCATTCCTTTAAGTCAGAAATTCACTATGAATGGGTGGTGTTCATAGAACGTCTTTCGTCTACCACTTATTTTAATTAATTGGCTTTATCTGACATTTGACGTATGACAGATCAAATTCATACCAACCGGGAGTATTTATAGAGCTTAGGAATCGTTCTTTTTAATCTCCGTCGGGGATCGAAGCCACGATCTTCGGCTTGGTAAGCAAACGCTTTCAATACTAAGCTACACACGCCGAAAAAATAAAAGCTATTTACCTATTTAAATGTTTGTGTAGTAAGTTTAATAATGTGAAGAACTGAAGAAGCTCTTGTTAAAAGTGAAACCGTAGTCTTTAAGTATGTGAACAAACATTATTCCAAACAACAGGATCCATACAATACTCAACAATTAATTAAGGTTAAAGTGTTAATCCATATAATACAATAGTTGTTCGTAATCATCAGGTTTTTAATTATTTTTTATTGAGAGGGTCGAGAGTTTCAGATATCTTGACGTAAAGGTAACTAAGAGCAGCAGAGTAAGAAAGTAGATTGACTAGCTGGAGCACTTTTTAACTCAATGTTAAATATCTGGAACTCGTTTTACTGAATTACTGAATTAACACAAAGGGAACATCGCTTGTAAAACAATATATTGTTATCAATAAAAGCAGTAATTATACGCAGTTTAAGAATATCTTACTATGAAAGATGATATTTGTCAATAGTTTGAAGAAACGCCTCTGGCGAATATTCACCCAGTACACAAAATCCTCTTTTGATACATGAATTTTTAAAGGGCAACGCTTGTTGCAATTCTCCCATCTCCCGCATTCGAATTCCTCTATAATTTATTACTTCTCTTACTGCGTTCAGAAAAAGGTGCACTCTGAAGAACATAAGCTTTTTCCTCTTTAAAATATATTAAGATTTACATTCTACGTATAAATCTAGTTATCTAATATCTAACATAAACATAATTTATTATTGCTGATTTTGTATCAGCAATATGGATAGATATTTTGTAATTAAAAAAACCTAAAAATAATAATAATACATTTTTAAATGAATATTGAAAACCAATAACGGATTAGTTCATCAAATGACATAATTCATGATTATTCATTAATTCATAAAAAGTAAATCTTGTATATGTCATACACAATAAAGAAAAAATTAATATCAATTTAATTACAAATGTGTAATTTAGTATGTTTTCATATAACTAGGTAATAGTAACTAGTTAGTAAATTTTTCTTAGTTAATATATTATTTTATGGTTTCTCTTCAATTAACAGTACATACGTCTTATTTCTATTGCTAAATCAATTAATGTGATTACTTGAGACAGAAATGTTAACTCTACAATTACACAAATTACATATGTTTTCAACGGACTTTATAGCTCCAGCGACTGAGTCATATTCTCAATTAAAAGCTTAGCTTGTTATCATATGCGTCACATCACATTGATTCTGAGAAAATTACATCCTACAACATGGACGTAATAAATGTGTCATGAAAATGCTAAGACGTACGTGGACTTACGTGATAATCTACAATTTATAAATTAATATATCACAATTGTCAGGAAAGAAGAGTCTCTTTTAACTAAAAGTAACAGGATAATTAGTTTTAGAAGTCAGTATATGATAATTGAAAGTAGTATAAAATATTAAATTGTAAAAAATGTGTTTCATATTTACTGGTATGTATTTTATGTGTTTTTTTATAAAATTTATCGTGTTGTAAAATAATACATTGCTGAAAAAAAAGATACTTTTGCAGCTTAGCATATCGCAATATCTGTATTTGATTGACCAATGTAGTTCATATAAGGCTTGAATCGATATATACACATACTCAATGAATAGGTAATCTAATCTTAAAGTAATTAATGTGTGGTTTCGCTAAAAAAAATTAATGTTTCTATAAACGCTTCACATTTAAATATATTACGAAAGTGAATATTAAATTTTAAAAAATACTAAAATTATATTACTTTTGGCATTTTAACTAAGCTAATGAATATGTCGAGCTAATAAAATAAGAAATATTCAGTAGACAGTTTATTCTAACATCAACATTAGTTCATTGGCATACGATAAAATTGACACTTAAGCCTTTCAATTGATTGAACAGGCAATTTTCTTGTTTTTAATAAGAACAAAAGTGCTTATTGACGGAATTTATTTTCAACCCAGCGAGAGCTATTGCCTATAAATAAAGAGTGTAAACGTCGGGCATTAAAGCTCCTCCTCGTTCAAATCGATGTTCCATCATGATTGAACTCTAGTATAAAGACTAGTGCCTTGAGGACTGCCCTCTCGGTTCAATATATATGGAAATACTCAGCACTCGTCTCTCTACGTTTACGTAACTCTGTGTTTATTTTTATTTTATTTTCCCGTCTGAGAACTACGCGACACTTGACGTCTATCGTATTTATATATTTTATATTTACTGACGGCAACAATAACAAATGTCGAATCCCGCTCTGAAGGATGCCATCTTGCTTTCATGGCCACGAAAAATCTTCGCATCAGTTTGTATGTATAAATAATATTCGTTTATTATTTTTATTTAAAACTAAATATGCTTCAATATGAGCATACTGTTTTTTATTATTGTTAAAATTAATCAAACGCATGTTAATTTGAACTCTAAAAAAGTTTAACCAGCATTTACGTTTTTTTCTCATACAAACTAGTTGACACTTAAGATTATCTCAAACCCTACACTAACTTCACAGCGTATAGCTATCCTATATAATTTACAAAAACAAAAATGGAGTAAAGTATCTCACTGGATGAATGGTCATATTCAGATATTGATGCCATTGTTTATATTTAAGCAGTAGTAAAAACTGTATTCATTATACAAATTAAAGAGCTCAATTTTCTATCATAAACTAGCTGAGGTGGCAAAATTATAATTAATTAATTATGTGTGAACTTATTTATTTAAGCAATATATTTCAGCATTTAATTCAGATTCTTATTTAGTTAAATAATTATTTTATTGCGTAATTTATGGTGTTGCTATAATGCATACAACGCAATTGATAGTGTTTTGATATATATATTTTTCAATTTGAGATCAAGACGAATATAACAAATCAAAAACCAAGAAAATCAGTTCAACCGATCTTGAGTTGTAAATGGTGTAACTAACATAATTTTATTTTATGTGTATAGATAAAATTTGTTTACCTTTATTTTAATAATTTCGTAAAAAAATTGTATTGGGAGGGCACTAAACGCAATTTTTTGTTTTGTTTAGATCTTTGATTTAAAGAGCTTTGCTTACAAAACACTATTGAATACAGTAATACACTATAATCTAACTAAGCAACCTTAAATGAATTACAAAACCATATCATCTCATCTTAATCTTAGTGGCTTATAGAACTAAATAATAAAAAAAATACAACATCATTGATCATTATTTTGATTTTTCGATCGATATTTCTTGGTGGAATTCCATAATATCAGATATAAAATAAAAGATTCTTTAGAATTTATTCCACATATATTTTTTTTGACAACATGTTTCAGCCAGGTCGGATGGCTATTTTCTCCATTCTTATATTCTTTAGAATTTATTTCACATTTTTTTTATGAAGACATGTTTCAGCCAGGTCGGAAGGCCATTTTCAAGTCATTTTCAAGACTTGAAAATGGCCATCCGACCTGGCTGAAACTTGTCGTCAAAAAAAATATATGTGGAATAAATTAAAAGAATTTGTTTTTAAATCTGATATTATTGATCACATTATGGTAGTATTTTCAGGAAACAGAACCATCTTTCAGGCGGTGAGTAGTTGTGAGTAGAGCAGTTCGATCGCTGATTACCGCGATCTGAGGAATTTAGCGGCAGATGGTTCGCTTATTTTAAAGCCTAGTATATCGCAGACCCATCAGTCTTAGGGCGGCCATCAAGTGCCTTGTGGTGAGTAGGGCCTTTCTCAAAATGTGAACCTTATAAAATATGTTAAAATAAAATGAGCTCAGTAAATCGAATATTGCCATTGCTTGCAATTAATCAATAGTATAGTTTTACTTATATCCCAAGGGCTTGAAGAAATGCGATTTTGTATGTATGGAAGAATAGCCAACACGAATTATTACCACTTAGTTCTTACAGTGGCTACCCCTACCCCAGTACATATTTCTAGCCGAAGCTGCACCTAGGAATACATTTGGTGCTTGAAGGTCTTTAAAGCAACGTTCCGAAGACGGTATCTGTAGTATTCAAAGCATGTTTTGTGTATTGTTTCATTGGATTTTCTAAGAAGATCAGATGATAAACCCGACTCTTTCGAGGCCTGGATCGCTTGTCCGTGGGTTGCTAACCAACTTATATAAGACGAATTATTACAAGGTTAATAATATAAATTGTCTAAGTTAATAACAATATTTTTAATTCCCAAACAAAATGGTTAATAGTTAGCGATTGTCAAGACGATAATTTCAAATATGAAAATATTTTTTATGAATACTGTACGAATATATATTACTTTTTATTTAGATGTTTTCAATCGTTAGTTGATGGGTATTTTTTGCATGAAAAAATAAATGTACATAAATATTTGACTTAAAATATTCGTTATTTTTAAGAAAAAGACTAAATACAACAAAAAATGTGTAAAATTCCGCATCATCACACACTACAAATAAGTATAACTGGGCCACTTTTTTGGCCAAAAATGGTCCAAAGTTTAAGCAGCGCCCACACTACACTCAGCCAGGGCCGGGGCGGGGGCCGGGTGCATGTTGACATGTCCAGGCATTTAGACCGTCTGATAAAAGCAATTACCGTTGATTAGGATAGATGGGATGGGATCGAGCACACCCCATTTGAGCTCAGTTTAATCTACATTGTTTTTGTTCGCTCTAATATCTATTGTTGGGGCCTCCTCGTTCTCCCGCCGCGCAAAAGTCGTTAATTAAATTTCACGGCGATGAGAGAATGATGATATTATAGAATAATATGCGGATCCGCACTTATGTAATGAGATAAGCATCAGTCGCGAGAATAACTCATTACCAGAACGTGGACATTTAATTTTCAGCATTTGTTTTCGTGCAATGCAAAGTAATTTATTTAACTCTCATTTTATTTAACTTATCCTAGAAAACATAGTAATTAACAACGCTTGTGTTCACTTCTGAGTTGGACCATTGAACAATAGTATACTAGAAAAATTGCTATAAATTATAAGTACTGAATGCTGGAATTATTTTGCTATACTTCGGTCATCTTTGTATTCGGAGTTCCGTCATATGAATTAAACGAATTGTCGAACTTTCAGAATAACTAGAACTAATATAACATTAAAGTATTGACTGATGTTTATGCAATCATCTTTATAATCAACATCATCATCTCGATATCTGCTCCCCTAGCTGGAGTCACAAGGCTTTGTTTGTTTCCATGATCTTCGATTCATTCCATGCCTTCTCTGTCTCTTCAATGAAAACGCTTGTTCGGAGACTTAAATGAGACGAAAAAGCAGCTATAGCTAAAGCTCTCCTGCAGCAACCGAAGTGCGTGTCCTGGCTAGGTCTTTCCTTGTTTCTAGGCTGACTGTAGTGTGGAAGTCTGCCTTATCCGCACCTTCACCTCGTAATTTTTTACAAAAACAAGCCACCCTACCCCCAGTATTCTACGCATGCATCTAATATTTATGCTACCTGAATTATAATCATCAACAAATATACTTTGCTTGAGTTTTGGCCCGCTTTATTTTACAAACATTTACATTACAAAAAAACTAGACAATACGATAATAAATATAAGAGTTAGAATGACTTTAAGATAAACACATATAAACATTTCCGTGGTAAATATAGGCCATTTTTTCAATGTTCATAGCATTGCCAGATGTTTTCTTTGACCCCCAGTGCGAGTCCAGATGTGCCACTAACCAGTTCCATAGATCTGTAATGCCAATCTACTAGATTTCTATCGGCATATATTTTAAATAAAAACATTCTATTGTTGGTAGGAATATACCAAACAATTGTCAAATTATTTGTGGCTTCTTATATGCGGACAAAAATCGTATATTTGCGTGTAAGCATATTAAGCGTGTATTTTTAAAAAAATGCGATTTTTTACAAATATTATTTCAAAAGTTGTTACATAATATAGCTGAAAATGTTTGGTCTTCTAATACACTAAGCGAGAGAAAAACTCTTCGTTACAATGACTTAATAATGATAGTTCCTTGTATGGTTATAACATTCTTCTGTCTATCAATTATAATTTTATATTAATTTTAAATAAAAAGTTAAGAAATCAAAAATAATTTGCTTAATTTTACATTTTTATTTTTAAATGATTGTACATGTTTCGAATGTGAATCGATCCATCCTAAACAATACAATAATTAGCTAAATTAATGATATGACAAACAGTTCAAATGGTTGTTATATATATATAAATAAAAACGAAATCAATTGAATAAAAAATGATAAATATATTGCAAATAATTAACGATAAAAGAAGTAAAAGCGCTGTCTATTTATAGGTATTGTAACACAAATAAATTTTCCACAAACATTATTTCCGATCGTAAAATTATCATCTTAAAATCCACAGTATCAAGATGCTTACTTCAAGATTATTGGCTTATCGTGAAACTTATCAAAGTCAATAAAAATAAATTAAAATCTTATGTTTTCCAAGTAAGTACAACGTCGTCGTTAAACTGCATTAAAATCGTATGCGTCTATATAAACGCATCGAGCACTTTTCACGTAGAAGTCGAAATTCAACAGTAGTTGTTTTACTACCGTTTTTACGTCACTGTCTCTTTGTAAACAAACTGTGTACAAGTGGCGCACTAAGTTTGATTTTATCGCAAAGTGATTTTATTGTTTACTTCCCAGTGCTCGGGTGCATTATTATCATTCACAGAGAGGAGCGACGGACTTTTGCTCGGAGTTTTCCGCACCGCACCGCCACGAGTGATATCGTTTTATTTTATGGTTCATCCGATACCCGAACACATAACATAAAACCAGAAATGCATAATGCCAAAAATCGAGCGAAACGCGTTCACTTTAAGCGTGCGAGTGTGTGAAGGCGAACCTAACCAAACAGAAATATGAACGTCGATATTATATAACAAGATTTTGTCTCTACCAAAAATATATATTTTATAACACAGTATACTCGTAAACACTACCCATTCATAGTAAATTCCTGCAATAAATGGACTAATATCGGGCAGTAGCCTGTAATGTTGGCTATGACTGATCAACAAGAGCGCTTAGCAATGTAATATGGTACACATCATATAATCTACAGACGAGATTTCTGTATTACTATAACCATTTGTCAATCATCTATTGTACGTATTAACGTTAAGAAATCTTGGAATAATTATACTTCTTCTTCGTAGTATCAATCCGATGGATTGGTTTGCAGCAACAAAATCTTGCATCTTGATCTTTAGTCCTCTCGATCCTCTGCAGTCCTCTTCAGCGCAGCATAAGAGCTACAACTCATGTCCTCGAACACTTGCTGCAAATATTCCAGTCTAGGGCGCCCTCTACAGTTTCTACCCTCTACCATTTTGTTTTTGTTGTCGCTGACACGAAGAAGAAGACCCTCTACCATCCCTTCCGCAATGTCGTCAAGAAGACCATCGTGGCGGATGATGTGACCGATCGATCGGGCTCGCCTCTCTGAGATGGTTCTTACTAGGTGCCTATCCTCCTAGATTATGCTGAGAACCTCACTGTTCGTGACGTGGTCTCTCCAGGAAATTCCGAGAATTCTTCTGTATGATCACATCTCAAAGGCCTCTAGTCTAATTATACTATCAAATTGTATTTTCTGAGAAATATTAATTCTCCTCTTCGTACATTAAAAAGCCAATCAAATTATGCCTTTGCGTCTTGTACGACAGATAACTGTGATTTTTTAAGTTTCTATTAGCACATTTTTCGTCCTAATGATAAGAACTTATTTCATCGTTTCATAGAATCATCGAGTATGTTATGCCATTTTTGCAATTACAAGCAAACAGCAATAAACTCGTGATATTTATGACGCGAGATGTAATGTGACATGTTCCGCTAGGAGCGAGCCATGTCACGCAAAATCAATTCTTGAAAATGCTCCGAGCTTTTGTGTACGTGAAGTGAAAATCACAACACCGAACTCCGTGTCAAACAGGCGTAAACGCTGGCGAACGTAAAATGGCATTTTATTACCAAAACGGCTATTGTGTATCTTCTTTTATAAATTTTCATGCGAATTTCGCTCGCACAACATTTCTTCTTACGCGTAGGTTTTGCGTTAAAATTATCCATTGACGCAAGTCTAGGAGAATAAAGGAGCGTTTTTTTATTTGTGTCCGGTGGTTTTCTAAAAGAGAAAGACAAAAACCTATTTCCGTAATTCAAGGAATTTTCACAGGTAAGAATCTACAATAAAAACTCAAATATCTTAACAAAAAGGTTGCAACAATATATATTTTAAATTATAAATATTTTATAAAGGTTAGCTTTCAGGATTATATATTTTATTATTTTATTGTAGTATTGTTATTGACTGATTACTTTTGGTTTAAAAAATAACATAATAAAAAATTACTTATTTTCAGTGTAAAAACAGTATGCTATTATTAAACAATTCACTATCGCAATATTTAATATAGTTTTGCCATTCCCCGTCTTTGAAAATGACGACAAGTCGCGGGTTCGTCACGTGGTTGCGTGGAGCGAGAAAATAACTTGTTTTTGGTTCACGATTCGTGTTTCTTTTAAATAAAGACTTGATTTCTACGCCCGACCGGTATGACATTTCGCCGGCTGGGCGCGAGTCAATTGACAACTGCTGAACACTGTGACATGCCGCGCCACCAATGACCGCGGCAAAAAAGCAAATTAAAGATGACAGTTGCACCAACATGAAACGGAGAAACTTTCATAACAAATAAAATGGCGTATGAAAATCCTGCGTAATATTATATAATTAAAACTAACATTATTAGATGTGCATGTCAGGCGAGCGAACAAAAATAAGAGAAAAAAGATCGTTTTTCGAGGCTTTACGGCATCAGCCTAAAAGAGCTATATCAAGCTGATATCAGTATATATATGGTATGTAAATTTAACATTTTTGACTTTTGGTTTAAGGCTAGTTTACTTATGGTATTTCAAATAGCATGACTATAATTATCAAAATGTAATGTGTCATGAAATATAACACTCATTTTTAAACTTTTAATCTATCTTTCATCTATAAATACTTTTTAACTATTCATTTAATTCAACAAAATAATGTCGTCGCAACTAGTGCTTAAAATTAAATGGTCATGAAAAATAGTCAATAAAAAATAAATGTTAAAAAATATGACTTTATTTCCCCACTGTCAAAATTCTGCCATACTACTTTGATACTGTCGGAAACGAGGGTGGAGTGGTGAATACTGCGCACTTGTTTTATGTATTCGTCATAAATTTATGGTCTTTATGTCTGTCGTTAGCTGGAGAATACCAAGCGCTCAGCATGAACTGAATCCAGAGCAATTCAGAGCCAGCGTTAAACTACATTCAAAACATTCAGTTTCCCGTTGAATAAAACTTTTACAAATCCATTTTTTATAACAGAAATTTACGTTTGATATTTAATAATTCTTATCAATAATCGAGTTATTTTCTTTAGATAAGCAAAATACAGTTAGCAATATAAGAAAACTGTATTTGTGTATTCTATTTGACTGGTCATTTTAAGGATGCTTAAGACTGTATGTGGAGCATTTACTTCACGAGATGAATTTCGTCTAGCACACCTTTTTACTAACCATCATCATCATCAGCCTATATCCGACCACTGTTGAACGTTAGCCTTCCGCATGAGTCTCAATTCTCCTTGATCATCCGCCTTCCACATCCAGGTCACTCCCGCTCTTCTACTTATGTCATCAATCCATCTTGCAGAGGGACTGCCAATGCTTCGTTTGCCAGTTCTTGGGCGCCATTCCAATACTTTTCTTCCCCATCGACCGTCGTCTCTTCGACAGATATTCCTTGGGTAGCATCCAAGTACTTGGGTTCTACTGCGTATTTCCTCGTTTCGAATTCTATATTTTAGCGACACTCCGAGCATGCATCTCACCATAGCACGCCGGGTGAATAGACTAAGTCAAATAATTACGTATCAGCTTAACAACAAATTCTGGCATTTAAATATGTATATAAAACTTTATAAATACAATTAAAACCACCTTTATTATAAGCTTTGTTAGGTACAAACCTTTAACCATTATAGGCGAGTACTTTGAAATCTCGAAAATATATTTTATCCATCATTTTTTGGCATCTCAATGAGAAAGAAAAAAACAAGAAATGTACTTTTAATTTAACATGAGCTTATTATTAAACGTATATTTTTCTCAACTTTGTGAAATGCTTAATGAAATATTTATCCCTCCCTTATTGAATCATTTAATAAATAAAAATTTACCAGTTAAGTATTTTATTTACGATTACAATCATAAACAAACATATATAAGGAATAATCATAAATAAATAAACATCAATATTCATATTATAATTTTCATGTCTATCACAGTAAATACAACAAAATTATACATTTATGTAAATGAATATTTTCAATGAAAATTGATACAAAATATTTTAATTGACACTTAATATTTATCGATATTTTCATCAATTTATTAAGCGTCTACTGCGATGGCTTATAAAACAGCGATTATATTTTTATCATTTTAGTCTGCAGTGCCAATATTGAGACAACGCTCATAATGTAAAGCGGCGCTGTGAAACTTTTACGGACCCGCGTATTTAGTAATAAAATAACCTTTAAAATTTATCGGCGAAAGCTATCAATGAAAACGGTAGACACGGCATAAAATGTGACTCGCACTCTACCAAGTGTCCCCCGCTGGCATAAAGTACTGACGCATAAATATGTACTCGGCGGTGCCTCGGGAGGGCTCAGTCATGGCTCGGTAAAAAGTGAAAAGGCTTGTAGTGTTATGGTTTATGAGATTTCAGTGGAAAGAGGTGGACTGTGCGTAATATCTCAGCGTGTCAAATACCGCTCAAGTTCAACGGTTGACCAGTACCTATACATTGTCAATACTTAAGAGAAAAAAATCCTTTGTTACATTTTATTAAAGCACTATGATCATTTTTAAAAGTAATTATTAACATACATAAACGTTTCAATTAACATAATACTTGGATACCTCATTTATTCAATTAATTAATTTGAGAATAGCGATTGACGTGCGATTCGAACGATGAAAAGTATACCAATGTTTTGTCCATTAACAATTGCGTTAATCATTGAGCCATTTTACACACGAATGAAATTTAAAAACTTACTTAAATTACATGTTAGGAAGTGTGAGTATAATGAACAGTACTAAGGTATTGCTTGCGATTTGAATCATACATAAATCGTCCACTGTTATATCCCTTTGATTAATAATTTGATGAAATAAATATTACACGTGTCATTAGATTTGGATCTGTAGTTTTGATAGCGTCGAAAGGTGGTGCTTTATTTTCAAGTATATTTTCTGAGACAATTTATACTATTAGTTGTAAAATATTTTATTCTAAAACAGGAACATGATTTCTAGATTTGGTAAAAATAAAAGATTCTTTAGAATTTATTCCACATTTTTTTTTTGACGACATGTTTCAGCTAGGTCAGATAGCCATTTTCAAGTCTTTCGGACTTGAAAATGGCCATCCGATCTGGCTGAAACATGTCGTTAAAAAATAAAAGTGGAATAAATTCTAAAGAATCTTTTATTTTATATCTGATATTATGGAATTCCACCAAGAAATATCGATCGAAAAAATCGAAATAATTTCTAGATTTATTATATTGGCTCAGAAAAGTTTTTGTCGTCTGAAAAAAATTAAGATTTTTTGAAGGTCTTGGGGATAATTTATGAAAAATATCTACAAAATCAAATTTGAGGTGCTACCATAGCCCGAGACAGAAAAATTGGTATTTACCACTATTTCTGTACTCACATTTAAGCTCTTAGACGTTATCATCCAATTTCAGATCTTTCCCATTACCCCAAATCTTTTAAAAGTAGTCAACCTACACAATAAAGGCCTTATCCAACCATAATATCACCATCAATGCCAATCTTTTGAGAATATAATAATAATGTAAAGAAAAAATAAAACAACAATTTTACTTCATTTTTATCTTCACAATAATACTAAAAACCACCATTCTTTTAACGCTTAACCTTTTTTGCTAGTTTCTCTCCCAAGACGAAGGTGTAAAATGTAAAAATATAGGTCACTCGGGTCTGAAAATAGTGTGAATAAAGCTTCGAAACGAGGACATTCCATTTAATTTAACAAGCAGGGTAACTATGTAGGAGATGCTGCGTGGCCCTTCGGACCAAATGGGCCAAAACTTACATCGCTTCCTCAATTACAACTAAAGTATTTAACCAAAGGCTTCATTGCATTCCACCGGGAGCGTCCGGAGCCGGAGGCAGTGGCGGCTGAAGGATGCTGAACAATCATTTCGCGCATTCAGAGGGACTTTAAATTTCCGCAATTTAAAATTTTCAACCGAGAACGCTTCACACTAAATATAGAAATTTTTAATTTAATTTCTTAAGTGCGCTTTTTAAGGCATGTAGACTGTGCTAACATTCTTACTACTTTATTTTACATTTAATATTTTTTGAATGTCACATAAAAAATAAGTTTTTTTCTAAATAATCATTTTATATTATTTATTCTGAATGAAAAAGTTCAGCTTAAAAAAATACGAATACTTACCTTATTTTAAAATGGATCACGTGATGTGAATTGTTTTATATGGAAAAATTACATTGATTTTGTGTGTATTATCCTTACCTTTAAATTTAAAAATGCAGCATAACTCATATAATGTAATGTTTTTTTGATTATTTTTTGTATGTTATTATTGTACTCATTTAAATTTTTCCATTATTACTTTAGAGGTGAACAAGATTTAGTTCCATTAATACCTTAAATCAACGTTAAAAAAATAAAACCTCGATTGCAGTACAAATATTTTATTTTTAAAAAACAGTAAATTAATTTTGCTTGGCTAATGTTTTTGCCATAGTATGTATTCTGTTGCAGTTTTTAAGCTATTCTTCTCTAACGTGTCAAATACGAAGCACTTGATATATCATCAATTTAATTTATTTCTGAATACAAAATTTTCTTTTTAAATTTTTGCTATGTCGGCTCTGCATTTTGCTATTGTACTAGAGTACTAGACCGAAGAAGGTTAGCATTTTAGTGGCGTTTGTTTGCTCGTGTAGTGGAGCGAGTGGTGAGAGAGGTAAGATGAGATTACTTACAAATTATGAAGCCATTTTGGACGCTCCCGAATTAAATGGACCCGCGCTATTCCCGTTTACAGACTCATAATGATGCTATCATCGCCCGCCGCGGCACAGAGAATAATTGAAACAGAATAATACGATACCGAAGGGACTATTAGATGAAAACAATAGTGAAAGCTTATAATAAGAAGGTTAATTTATTTATTATTTTGATTATTGCTTATCTCAGGTCTTACAAAATACAGACACAGTAGACATAATATATTATTATAGAAAATTATTACATGGGTGTTTTAAGGGGTAAATATATAGTTATAATAAATACTCTTAATACTTGTAGTATATTTGTAGTTTGATAGGATATTGTATTTAACCTCTCCTCCCCGGTGATGTCTATCGACTACACATTGCTTGTAATAACTTAAATATCTCTGTAAATATAATACACACAGGGTTCAGATTTTAGGTATTCCTCCTTAATACATTTACGTATTGAAAAAATTTTTTTATTAATAATAATAGGCACTCATCGGGAGCAAGAAATATTTTTCTAAAATCCGGAATAAATTCACCACTACAATCAAGACGCGTCAACTGTCATGTATTCATTCGACCTGTCGGAAGCGTGTGCAAAAATAAAATTAAAAAATACCCAGATACGTCGGCATCTATACTCCTCACTCTCGCTGACGTACTAATATGAGTGAGTGAAACGGGAAACCTCAGTTGGTCGGCTAGTTCGAAATGATTTCGATGCGCGTCGGCTCATCGATATGTCGACAGGCTAAGTAGTGTTAGTAGCTCTCGGAAGTTCACGCGCCAAGGTGCGTCTGGCCGTTTGAGGTCTTCGTCTGATGTTTTTCATGTTTTCAGCTATTAAATGTCAATTATTACTGCTTATTGACATCAACTATTATAAAATTAAGCGATATCTTTGAATATTTTCATTTTTTCGAATTTCTACTCATTTTATTCACTTTAAATCAGAATGTGTAACGAGTACACACCATCGAAACGCGCTGAAGTTTTTAACATAGTAAGGCGAGGGTTAATGAAGATCTATATCAACTTTGTTATGGACAGCTAACAACGAAAGACAAGGGTCTGAAGAAAGGTCAAATTGTTTTTTTTTATGAAAACAAATACAGGAGAAAACCGAAAGATAGTGATTCTGAAGTTTCATCTGTGGGTTCTATGCCACTTACCATTCTAGATATAGATGAGTGCTGCATGTGGAATATTGATCTGCCAACGTCATAGCTACATCTTAACATTCACGCAAAATACTTTTTACTACAGAAATTCACTGTGAGTTGGTGGTCTTCACGGGACGATCTTCGTCTACCACCAATTATGATTAATAGTCTATGACTGGCATTTTACGGATGAGGGATCAAATTCACACAAACTGAGGGTATTTATAGAGCTCAGAATTTTTTTTTTTTTTTCTTCGTCGGGATTGAACCCCGACCTTCAGTTTGGCAAGGGAACGTCCTTACGCCCATTAAGCTATGCACGCTTGAAAATTTGTGTTTCTTATTAAAATTAATACAAGAGAACAATAATAATTCCGTCTTATATCGTAAAAATATTTTTTATGCACTCTTAAATAAGAGTCATTAAAAACAGATATAAAGATACTTTGAGAATAAAACTTTTTTACATTCCAATTAAATTACGAAGATCTTGTTGGAATATCTCAATATTCAACTAAAGCAGCTAAATTAATGTTAAGTTGTCAGAAATATTATGTACATACTGTAATACATCATGTATTGGTTATATAGACCAATTACTTAGCTGTCTTTTAAAAATCATACTTTTTGCTTACTATCGTGCTAGGTATAAATGTTCGAAAACACGTTGCAGAAGAAATACATTTTTAAATGCATTGCATCTATCGTTAGCTGATTAATTTCCCGCGCTCCCGCTGCGCTGATTTTCATTATCTAATGGCCGGTTCGCCTAATTTGATAAAGCCATATCAGTCTGCCATTCAATTATTCAAGTTGTCTGGTCACGTACTGATGCTCCAGCTTAGTCTAGAATATAATATTAATTGAAAATACGTAAAAAAAATCACATAAAAAGACTTTTGACAAGATTACTAAAATTAAAAATTATATTCCATAGCGGCTATAATACCACATTTACTAAATATGACAGCGACTCCTGGAATTGTAATAAAAGTGGATGCCACCAAATAGTGTGTTGTATGAAGGTGCTTTCGTAAAATATTAGCGATACATCGAATTGATCTGATTAAATCCTTCATATCTACATTCAAAAGAGATGGTAATGGAACTGGGCGGACATATTCGAATACCGTAAAAGAGCACCAACAGCTGTTTTTTCTTAAGGTTCCAGAATCTCAGTGTTCTGGAAGAACATCGATTTATACGAGCATACGTTTAATGTAGAAAAATAAGTTTCAGAGGAACATTGTTTTGCAAAATCGTAAATATGGTCCCGTTAGGAAGAAAATTTGAAATTATGATGATTATTATAATAATAGTTTCTTTCGAATCATCTCCATATATATATATTGTTGTATAAAAAAATACTATATTGTAGCAAATCTAATGTTTATTTACATGATATTTTCTATTGCTATTATCAATGTTGATTTTTCTATACACTCTCAGAATGAATTTTTCCTGCTCCCAACAACAACTAGCAGATCTATTGCATTCTCGCAAAATTGTGCAAAAATATTCATTTTCTTAACGCATTTTGTATATTTTCAACGCTCTTTTAGTGACCGTGCTCTTTCTTCATACAACTTGCATTTCATCAAGAAACATATGAAAAATCAATCTCGTAAGCTCTTACACTAGTATAATATCGTATCACATTGTTAACTGATACCCACATAAGGCAAAATGTTTTACAAAGTAATGTGCAGTTCACATTTTGTTTATGCGAAGTTGTGGGAAATGCATTGGTTTATGCAATTTTCGTGTTTCTTGATGCAAAAACATCTAACGTCTTCCATGTCATATATTCCCAGTGTATTATCATAATGCTCGACTGCGTCCGATTTTCTAAGGCTCGGTCGCAGGCAAAGCTAATGACGCTTTAAGTCAAGGGCGATCTCAAGGAGTCTCCATCGATCCGCCTCCTCTGGCGAGTCCTCCACTCCCCTATTTGTTTGAGATAAACATTAAGAGTCGGAGGAAGAAGTCTCTCGCCCCCCGAACTATGAAATTTTAATCTGCGTCTGGCATTTCTATGGACGGAATGAATTTCCGAAAGTATTTCAAAGAGGGACGCTGAAAATGCATCTTTGCTGCGTCGGCATTATTAATATTATTGAAATCGTGATTGCAGCATTATACAAAACTTTTTTTTGCACAGATACGCATACATATATATTTTTTATGCTTCGTAGGCATTCTAATCTAAAAAAGTATGCAAAAGAAAATTCCAAGAGCGTTTCATATTTCATAATTCGATACCTACTCTATTTGTGAGTACTATGATTGTATTTTTTTCCGATACAAATCAGCATCCACTATTCACTCCATCTAAAGCTCATCTTTTTTCTCCACGCTCCAACATTCATCTTCACATCTAGAGCTCAATTTTCTACAAGGTAACTGTAGTATATTATAAATTTGATATTGTTGGATATCGAATGAGAACTGCATCACTGATGTCTTCCTAATCTAAAACAATATTCATTTAAAGACTGAAAGAATTTTCAGTTTTTGTTTCAATTAACATTATGGTATCGGATATTCGTACTCAAGAACGAGTTCTTCTAGCGGTTTATATATATAATATTAGATATAATAATAAAGTTCATGTTTAAGCTTTTCTTTGATAACAGTTGATAATTAATCCACAACTTTAAACATCATGTACTACAACGAACACTATTTTTTTATATACTCGTATTCAAATATCGTTTTCAATTGTATTCCAGCTTATGTTAAATCATTGAAAGCTCTGACAAATAAGCAATAAAGATTTATTTGTATTACATCACTGTTATCCGATTTAATGTTACTCTGACAGTGTCCGAGTGTTTCGGGCGGGATGTTCGCACGGATATATATATAAAACAAACTTTTACAAAGCGTTTACAGTCGTGAGTGGATTTCGGAGAGCATCCTGATTTACCGCCGCAATCTCGGCCCAAGCGATTCCATGCCGGGCATTTTTTATAACGCGCCGAGTGCGGGAGCGACGGGGGAGGAAAGGGAAGGAGGTTCTCCCGCCATAGATTAATGCCACCAGAGGAGGTGCATCCATCGAGACCATGAAGCAAAATATACAAAGGAGTCGATGTGCTAGCCCAATGTGTGGTCGAAAAAGTACAACATTGCTAAAATGAAGTGATAAACATACTGTGCTAATCAGGTAACACACTTGTAGTATAGCGTAAAAGAAAAAGATACAAGTACTTACTGAATTATAAAAAGAGTGATCTGGAATGTTTTATTTATTCTCAAAATAGGTAAATAAGATTATTTAAAAAAAATATGTGTTAAACTAAATGTTGTAGGCAGGTAAAACGTGCGATCTCGAGGTGATCTCGAATATTTTATTTGTTTAACCATTTAAGCAGGTACTGCACCTGGTAAGGCTCTTAGAATCGGTGAGGACGGTCAAAAAAGTAAGTAGTACCAAGAATTACTTTTGTTAATTAATAAAATATGCATTCAATAGTGACATTGAGAAGAATATTTTATTTCAATATTTAAGCACAGATAAAACAAAAAAACGACAATGATATATGTACAAGTATATTTAAAAAGTAGATTAATTAACACCAGTTATCAGAAAATTTCCTTTACCGCATACAACTACTACACATTTTTTAAACGTGCAGTGTACAGCCGACATGGTTGAGCATCTAGAATATGAAGAGAACCAAAAATCTCTACTGGTCTTTGATATTTTTAAACTGATTATATTTTAGCAATTTATTCAGATTGAAAAATACTATAGTTTATACTGTAGGTTAGAATCACTCGTGTATTATGCAATTAACTTCAACACACAAAAATAATGCATCACATTCTTATTAATAAAGATTGAAATTTATTTTTTAAAATTCTAGATGTAGTTTACAATCCGTGGAGATTACCGTTCATCTAAGTTCTAAAGGATGACTACCACCGAGGCGTCCGACGCTACCTCTTCCGGGTCCGGTACCATCGACCTGACATTTTTCACTCAATTTCTCTAAAGAAGTAGCTTCCAAAGAGCAAACTTTTAGCTCTTATATTCAGCAAAAACCTTCAACCAATTAATATTGAATAAAATCTACGATTAATTTTTATTTCTTCTGAGATAGCGAAATTTGGATTAAAATTACTTTTAGAACTTTTATTTTTATCCATAATCCTATTTCCGGATTTGTTATTATGCAAGTAATCACTTTATAAATGCTTAAATTGAATCATTAATCGTTCGTTAATTTGAATTTTAAAACAGTACATTAGTGCTCATTGTGAATAACCCAATATACAGAAAAATACATATTATTTTCAATATTATAGTCGTATATTCTAAAGTCAGTAAAATAAAGTCAATTAATTTGATAAAATAATTTAATTACATGTTACCCATGAACTATTCTGTAAATTGATGAAAATTAATATTTTATATAACTGAATATCAGTACAGCCCATTCATAAAATAGAAAAAATCAACTGGTCCGTTTCATATGGAATGAAAATCAAATGAGAATAAAGTAAGCTATTTCAATAAACATGACATGATATTTTGAAAGGAATTAAGCCAAATTAAGAATTTTAATTAGAAAATTATATTGATACACTTTTTTTTTTTGTAAGCAGCGTTATTTTAAGTTTAAGTTTTCCTATATTTTGTAAATAAGGTTAGATTTTTTCTGAGATACATATATATTGACTCGGTAAATGAGTCAGTTAGTGTTATGAAAATAATTTATTCCGTTTCATAACCCTATTATTTAGAAATTTCTAACGATCGTTAAGCTCTTGATACAGATCGTTCGAGGGACTTTAGACGAATTCGAGGACCCTCTAGAAATAATAATAAAGTTTTGATTTAATTTGATAACTTGATTCAATTTTAATTAGTTCGAATCCAACCGGGATACTTCTCCTTAAAGGAGAACATCGCTCTTTGAACACGCAAAGAGCAATCAAAAAGTGTTTAAAGTTTCACCGGGAGCTTTCTGGTAATATGAATAAGTTTTTAGAAGCTCGAAAGCCATTTATCGGTAGGGAATGTGGTCTGAAGTCAGTCTCCTATCCGAAGTTAAAAACTATTTAGTACCTCAAACCAGATGGAACTCGAAAAGCTCTCCGCTGCCCGAGTCTTAGTACTTCTTTTAAGAAAGACGACTTGTCCGTGATTTAAACTACTTCAATGACTTACTGGGAGTTTAGAAGTTAATGCTCTAATACATAAAATGATCAAATTCCTTTATTGTTCTGTATATCGTTCCATTATGTTTTCAATGAAACCGAAAATAATTTATACAACTCTAGACAACTCTTATTGATATCTTTAATTTTAATTTTCCTCTTGTATTGTAGCCATTTAAATAAAGTTTGATGTCTGCTTAAGTTATTTACACTATCTATTTAACTTTTATATTTATACAAACAATTAACAACTTCCAATATACATTTTAAGCAATGTAATTCAAAAACGTCAAATATTTAACGAAGAAACAATACTTTTTATGTTTTACCTTTAATTCTAGAAATAATATATTATAAGTTATTTTTGTAAAATAAATTCGTTTATTATGCTTTGAAAGAAAAATAAGAAATAATTTTTTAAATTATTTAATAACGCTCACATATGAATAAAAACTTTAAACACGTATTTGGTATTTAAATTAATGTTGATAACGTATAAAATGTTACAAAATATTTTCATGAAGTATTTTTATTTTTATGAAATTCAAAATAACATGATTACGTTAATTTTACTTTCAAATAGATATCACTGCAATATCTTAATTTTTTATGAATTATTATATTGATTGATACATATTTAATTTTATTGGAAATTATCAGTAAATAATTTCAACGAAATTTCAATGTATGACAAATTATTATAGAGAAAAGCAGACGTTGAATAATTCGATATAAATAGCGTTTAAATAGCGCGTTTCTCACGCCAAAGTACACCGTGTGTAACGCCTTATTATCTTATTTCATTACCAAATGTTTGAATTCGAAATAAACTCACTCTCCGAGAGTTCATCTTAGGCGTGCGAGTACATCTGCGAGTAAACACTCCTTGGCATTATTTGTCTTTCAAAATGAATAATAAATACATTTAAGTTGACTGAATGGGCCTCGGCCGCGTATAAGGTTTCCTCTAAAAGCGCTGGTGGCCCATTGCTTGTGCAGGTAGGGATTGCAATACCGAAATTCCGAAACTAGAAATACCTTCTCGCAATAAAAATTCCAGCTTAGGAAATTCAAAGTATAGAGTTTCTGCTTAAATTTAACGAGATCATAATTTAATTGAAGTATTTTTTCTGACTCAAGCAGGAGAGTATTAACATGGGTTCTTGCCTTCTTATCTAGATAACCTTCAGTCAGGCAGATCAATGTGTTTGATTTCAAATATAAGATGTCCAAACAAGAGTTAACATTCGATCGCCTAAGTTAAGCTGCATTGGATTTGAACTGACTTGGTGTCAATTGCGTTTCATTTTGTTAAGAAACTCCTTAGTACCAAATGGTTCAGCTTAGGCTTAGGGAGAATCAAACTAATCACGTGATCTCATTAAAAAATCTGATTATCTCAGATATGAAAGCCGCTATCTCTTTACACTCCCAGGACTTACTACGAAACTACGCATATTAATTATCGTATGATGTTCCAGATATAAAGATTACTTGAATCTATAACGCAAGGAAAATAATAACACTCAAAATTGTGTAGCGACAATTCACGGCCACCGA
Source organism: Glossosoma conforme (assembly GCA_022606575.1). Taxonomy (NCBI): domain Eukaryota; kingdom Metazoa; phylum Arthropoda; class Insecta; order Trichoptera; family Glossosomatidae; genus Glossosoma; species Glossosoma conforme. Next base: position 1,881,643 of record JAGTXR010000065.1, on the reverse strand, counting down.
TAATGGCACCTGTACGGAAGAAAACATATGTAATTCTAACAGTTTCTTGGAAGTGTTATAAATACATATGAACGTTTTTTATGTAAATTTTTGTATAGAAGAAGACGTATACAATTTTTGTGCTTTTATATGCCGTCCCTAGCAAATAGTCTTTTTTTTCATATTTTAACAAAATTGTTGGGCAAACAACAGTCGTTGGGATGCGTTTCTCCTCACCGCGAGCCAATATTTGAGTCGGTCCCTCGCCACTCGCCCGCCTGTAATTCGATTCTAATAGTTTGCCCTCGAAAGTTAAGTTTGCCGTGGAGCTGAGTAATGTGATGTTTGCGACGCTGTACCCGACATTAAATACCGACGAGTGTTTTGATACACTGTGTAATGTTTGAAGAAGCGCATCGGAGAATCGTGAATTATATACAAAGAAACTGCGATGGCACGTGAAAACGTGACTTTGATTCGGCGCTGAAAAATCAATGTTTATTTGAGTGATTCGGTATGAAGGCATTTCAATTTGATCTTTTAATTGAAATGCCTTAATAATAAATGTATAAATTATATGATTTAAAAAATATATAATTTGGTACAGTTTTCTTAAACAGTGAAATAGGCGTCGGTATAAACTAAGTACGAAAGGGGTAACAAAAGTGTGTCTCGTACATGTGATAACTGAAAATATAACACATTTGCTGACCTTTATAACCTCAAGTTATGATGACACAATGAAAATAACTCACATACATTGAAGAAGTAAAATAAAATACTTAAAATAAGTGATTTATTGATGAAGTACTGTGTTATTGAAATCGATGTTTGGCAAGTGTGAGACGAGTTTTCCGGTTGTGGGTGGGTGCAGGAGAAATTAGTTCTTTAAGTTCCGAAGAGCAGCGACCGTAGTATTAACGGTAAAAAAGTGAACCAATCTTACGCCTGTGTTCCATTTATTGCAGGTTAGACGTAAGAGTGTCATTGCTTATCAAACGAATTGCTTTTCTTTGAACTGAGTCAATTAAGTTTAGAAGGTATTTTGGAGCTCAAATCCAAAGGTGACTGCCGTATTCAACGATAGGGTGGATTTGTCCTTTATTTAGAAGAAGAAGTTGTTTGTATATCCTATAGTGAAGTGTAGAAGGCTGCCTTGCACCTTACTTAATTCACACAAAGTAAGACTTTCTTAATCCTCACTTATCCCTCAATATTCTATACAGGTTTTTGTTTTCAAAATACATTGGCTTTTATTTGAGATGGCGAGATTCGCAACCGACCCCAAAAATCAGTCATTACCACCAGATCTGGAGAAAAAATAAACAATTAGTTTTAGTAAGAAGCATTTATTTTAAGCAATAGCTTCTGAGTGTGTTCAAGTATGTGAAGACATTCTGGTTATGTATTTGACTTCGTGTTTTATTGTTAGGAGGCTGATTAACATGATTTTATTATGATAATTTGCTCCAAATTCGGAACTTACACTTTATGGATTATCTCATGTATGTTTCTGGTGCTGGCATATTTGTACGTACATTATCATTCGTCCCCAGCAGAATACGCTACAAACTGGCTGCTAATGGCAGCAGTGCATTTGAAGGCAATGAATCAAACTGCACTCAACTGCACATCCTCCCCTCTGAAAAGAAATGCATCCCCTAATAGGCGGAGTGCACGGCTTCTTTCTTCCACACGATCTCTAATAGATTCAGTATTAAGTTTCAATTTGCGCGGGACACCCTAAACCGAGTACTTCCGAAGAGTGCACCCGACCGGCAGCTCGCCTAATCCTAAATGTGTCCCGAGACATTGGGGTGCAGCAAAATCTTCCTTCTTGCACTTGGGCACGTAACGCTCTAAACTTGGTATCATTTACGCACAATTTAACTTGTACCAGTCGAATTGTACCTGCTCACATCGTAAGCTATTACTTGTTTCTGAAATTTTCAATGTTTGAGATATAGTGAAACATTTCAGAATATGTTCTAATAAAAACTTAACAAAAATTGAATCATATCATATTTGGTAAAAATATATGAAAAAATATTTCATGGAAATATAAAACTAATAAATGAAATAATATAAAACTTTTTGTTTCATTGTCCAGTGTCCATTCTTCATTCTAGGATGAATATGCACCTAAAGGTCCACTTGGAAACATTTCCAATGTTTCTTACCTCTTATCATATCAGATCTTCTTCATGACGCTCTATTAAGTGTTAAAATTATACAGTCTACCATTATCACAACGCATTTATACTCTTCCTTGAAGTTTTCTTCTTTTAGTCTCAGCACCGCCCACTTCACCCTCAAGCTCCGCTCGGTTGCACCCTCAGAAAAAGCCGAAATGTCATACCCCATGAGTATAGTCTCATCCCGTCCATAATAGCCATGTCATGATACCCCAGTGACTTCAGCAGCCTGAAGACTATATTTTTTTATGTCATAACGCATCGTTTAACTCTTCCGAGAACCGCTTAGCGACAGCGCGTGACTCAGAACTCTTGGATATTTACGCAAAAAATAACATGTCGACCGAACGACGTCTTTTGGTAAGCACTCCAGCATAAGAAAACTGTTCTCTTGAATCAATATTTGCAACGAACACCGCACATTATTTTTATTTAAGTAATCTATTTACAAACGTGACTTTGTGTTTATATTAACTAAAAGTCGTTCTATTTACGAATATATTCTTATACTAAACAACACCGATTTTAACAATTCGCATACAATATATTTTTATTTGATTTATTCTATGTTATCATGATGCTAAACTGTTTGTATAATTTAATTATTTATTTATTTATTTCACAGAACCGAAGTTCCAAGGTACAAAATAATAAGAAACAGAGTATACATACATATACAATACATACAAAAGACAATAAGAAAATATAAATAACATAAAAGAAGAAGAAGATGACACTTGTCAATTATCACAAAGATCCAGGAGAATAATATCATCGACAAAAAAGGAAAAGGATGTAAGAAAAGGATCGAGGTGTTTTAATGATAGGCCATTTAGGAGCGCCATTGCCGTTGTACTAAATTAAGTGTTCGAAGCTCCACCAGTATCAACTAGGATCGAAAACAATCCATGGCTTAGAGCACGGGTATACTTATCTGGAACATAGAAGTTAAAACATTCAAGAATCCCAGGGTTGTGAATTGCACTTTCGGTGAATATTACTATATTACATAAATAAAAAAGTTAATATAAATTCAGAGTATACAAATAATCTAATTATTTACAGTAGTATTAAACGAGAATTAGTAGTTTTATTACTTTGTATCTCGACATTTGGTCGGAAATAATTTAACCAAATTATTTTTTTCCGACTGAAAATTTGACCGAATAAAAATTCGATTATGTAAAAAAAGCCTATTATCTTATGATAGAAGCGATTGTTAATGCTAGTGTTTTTTTTGGGCCAAAAGTGTTTGTTTTGGCATATTCAATTCAGCAGCTCTTACTTTAGTTATCCGTGTTATCAATAATACCAGTGTTAAAGAATAACAATAAAAGTGTTTTTGTTAATATATATATATATATATATATATTTTGTATTTACTTTTTTATCTCTGCAACGAGTTCATGTTTAAAACAATAAAGCATCGTAAACCTGTCGAGAGGAGTTAAATTATTTCAAAGTTATGGCATTGAATCGCGGGATATGCAAGTGAGTGTGTTGCAATAAAATATAAAAATGCGAAAAGTAAGTGCACGAGATGTCATGAATATGCATAATGCAAAAATAGGGGTGAAAAAATGAAGGGAAATATTGAATTCTTTTTTCACTGAAGCCCGTTGGCTGTTTAAAGTGACCGAGCGGAAACTAATATACAAAAATAGAATAAAAATATTTCAGGAAATGCATTATTATATGCAATAGTAGAATTTAAAAAAAACAAGTTTCAAAATTAACTTTAAAATCACAAATTATCCCTTACTTTTTTGGCCCAATGGCTTCTTCTTCGTAGTACCAATCCGGTGGATTGGTTTACAGTAACAAAATCTCGACCTTGAATCTTGATCTCCACTCTTCTCGATCATCTGCAATCGTCTTCAGCATAAGAGCTCATGTCATCAAACACTTGCTGCAAATATTCCCGTCTAGGGCACCCTCTACAGTTTCTACCCTTAACCATCCCTTCCACAATGACGGAAAGAAGACCATCGTGGCGCATGATGTGACCGATCCATCGGGCTCGCCTCTCTGAGATGGTTCTTACTAGGTGCCTATCATCCTTGATTTAACTGAGAACGTCATGACGTGGTCTCTCCAGGAAATTCCGAGAATTCTTCTGTATGACCACATCTCAAGGGCCTCTTGTCTTTTTTTATCATCCAATGACTATTTAGAACTAGTTTTAACTATTTAGAAGTAGTTCAACCAAAGTAATGTAAATTTTTTAAATGTAACCAGCGCTTATTTAAGTCATTTATTGGAGCAGTTTATTGTTAAGAAACTCCTAACATGATGAAGATTGTCTATAAAATATATTATTTTATTATATATTAAAATAACTGGATAAAGATTTAAGTTACTTATACTTTGAAATTATTTTTTTAATCATCAGTTTCAAAGAGTTTATAAAGTATATTTCCTAAAGTAATAATTGTACACTTTCTCATGTGTAATACCTCAAAATACGAAATTGTTATAAATTGAAGACCAGAAATGAAAAAAACCAAACATTATGATAAGATAATGTGACATATTTACAGAAATAAGATCAATTTTGAAATATAATACAAAGTAAAATTATGTCCTACATTCAATTTTAAAAGTGTCTCCGAATGTCATTTTATTTTTGGTATACTGTAGTATATTGATATGTCATTTTGTGTTATGTTATTTATGAAGTTCGGCGGTAGTCGCAGTGTGGAGGAACCGCTTCATTATTCAATTGGAATAATTTAATTGACTGCAGCTACGTCTGACCAATTTGTATTAATTTAAATAACATGGAAGGCTCAATCAGACTGATGATTACTGCAATGATCATTTTTAGAACGGCCTTAGTGAGGGCCCAATGCAGTTGACAAATCACCAACGGGCTTACCCGGGATGTAAGCTGTTTGTTTTATACAAACAGTGTACAGGTATGTACATAACAGTACTAAACAAGACCAAAAAATACTAAAATTTAAATGATAGAGTAAATAATTTGTGTAATTAATTACATTTTGAAATATGAAGAAAACATTCACAAATTATTAAACTATGACAGTATGGTTGAACAATGATATTTTATTATTGAATAATGTATTCAATTATAGCAAATGACCGAGTGGGAATAATGAATAAATTTTGCTTCTTTAATTTCATTTTTTAATAATACTTACCATTCGTATTTTTTTATGTAAACACATACAGGAGAATACGACTTTCATCTACCACCAATTTTTAATTAATAGGCTTTAACTGGCATTTTACGGGTCATGGATCAAATTCACACCATCCTTTTTTAGAGCTCATAAATCAATCAAAAATGTTTTTTTTTAATCTCCATCGGGGATGGAACCCACGACCTTTGACTGGCAAAGCAAATGCTTTGACCATTGAGCTGTGACCGCCGGCAACCCAATTTCTCATTTTCTTACGTTTTCTTTGTAAAGTGTCATTTTAAGCCTCGTTAAGTGGAACTTAACGAACATAGATTTTACGTTTACAAACTCAAATAATTTCATAATTAAATCATTTTTCATATTTTTATAGGAAAAAATCGCCAGCAGGATATAATTTGTTTTTTATGTAATATTTTTGTCGTAGATAAATTTACTTGATTCGCATTCAAGTAAGCTATTTTTTTTAACTTTTTAAATGCTTAAAATTTAAATCAAAGTGTATGTTACAAATAATAAAAACATTTTTTTTTTAATATACAAGTAAATACATTTTACACTTCTGTGCCGTAAGAAAAAGTTCATAATGAAATCGAATAATATTTAAACTTTTATCATTTTCACGCTCCAGAATAATTGAACCGAAACAAAAAGCTTTGAGCAAAACGTAACGTTTCCTCTTCACCGTTCATTCCGTTTTGACGTTCTACTGAATTGAGTGAATTTATTAAATCATGCACAGTTATTATCGTTCATGAGCATTGCAGCGTGCTTCAGTATTAATAAATGAAAATTATTATTTAAAATTAAGCGCGCCGCGATAAGTCAACAGGCCACTCGAGTGAATGTTATTTCACGCAATCACTTTGTTAACATAAAGCCTTCGTCGGCGCCCGCCCGCCCCTAAAAGCCCCCGCCCACCTCTGAAAGCTCCCGCCCGCCCCTGAAAGCTCGCCACCCTTATGATTAATTATGTTGGCATTTTAACCGCCCTGAGTCTTGATAAAGCGGTTCATTTTCAACGGAGCCGACCAATTATTATTGCTCGGAAACGGAAGTTGCGACGAAGAACCGTTCTTCGAAGGCTTCGCTTACTCGGAGGGCCGCATCCTGGAGGCTTTGGACTCCACTTGCCAGTGACACTCTCTTTTGAAAGAAATTATGCATTTCATGATAATTTGAAAAAAGCATAAAAGTTATAAATTACGCAAGAATTGAGAAATGTGTTAACTAATCGACCAGTCTATTGATTGATTACGAGTAGTTTGTATTAATTAATTTAATCAGTAGATTTCCGAAAAACAAAACTGAGATGTGAGTATGCGAGGATCATAGTGGCTGGTAGAACTTTGTAGTGGCAGTTTTTCTGACGACAATACGGTCTAGCTAAGAAGAAATAGATAAAGAATAATAATAATACAACTATTGTTATACATCCGATCCCTAACTAGAGCATGTGGTAGTCAATAAATTGCTGCCTTAACGTTACTTAATATTAACCGCCATACTCGTAGTTTGCTTCATCTCATGTCAATTCTACTCTTAAGATGATAATATTTTATTATTATAATCAGTTTTCGTTTAAGATTCATCCATTGTCACCAAAAACAACAATGCTTTTGTCAAAAAATAACGCAAAATCATTATGATCTCTTACAATAGAGCTATTTGTGTATTGCTGATACTTTATTTATGAAGAAAATAATATTTATTTAGACTTTTAGAAATATTGAAAGAGCCACGATAATCTTAATTAATTTTCCCTCGAGGAATTTTATTCCCTTTATAAACCGGCATTTTCTCAAGTTTTACAATAGAAGAAAGGAACCCCCTCCCCTTGGGTTGGCCGGGACGCCCCTATTAAGATTATACCATTAAAAATCATCGCTTCGGTGTGCTGCAATTACTAATCTAATTAATGAAACGCAATCAGCGGCGATTAATTATGGATTTAAGTAGGTTTGAGAGTGCTCCTAATTAACAACACTTCATTAATTTATATTGCAATGATTCTTATCTCTGAAAAAGTACCAATATTGTGCGGAAATTCGTCTCGAGTAAAAATCATCAAAGATTGAATATTTTATTACAAATTGGACCATTAATTTTATAATTGGCTTCTTGATTGGGTATATATGATGTTTTTAAATTTAAATAAATTATAATAATAAAATGACCCTTTTTTTCAGAAAATTAGAAATGCCTTAATCAAAAAATAAATACACAAAAATGAAAACATTCGAGTATATAATTTTATTGACTGACTATGAAGTACACAAGTGTATTATAGTTTAATTAAATAAATTATTATGCTTCCATATCTGGAACATATAGTTATCCAAAAAATGCCTTTCTAATACATCTCTGCTCTTGAATTTCCATATGGGAACAAATCTTGTTCCCAAGGCAGAAATTCGAGATTTTTTAGAGTTGTCTACTGTGTAATATACGAAACTTATTTTGAGTGATTTGTTAATCGGATGTTTTTAAGGAGACCGATGATTAACCAAACACAGCCGAGTAATATTTACTTTTAGTAAGCTCTCTAGGTATACATACTTTATGTAAACTCGTACCATGGTAATGAACCTTTTAACATACCACTTTACCACTTTAAATTCAAAGTTCAACGTGAATTTAAAAAAATGCGAGAAAAACATATTTTCATCATTAATTAAGAAGCCGTTGAAAACAAGCATTTCTAGTCTTCAAAAATAAATACACATTACAGTATTTCATTATATATTTTACGTAGAAAAACAATTACGTTGGCACAGATGCAGGGTTTCCATATGACCTTATACGTTGTAAGCCGATAAAGAATATTTCCTAAGTAAATCTAAAACTTAGTCAGGATGGGGTTTATGTACTTCCCGGCAAGCTAACCCTAGAGGGTGGAACCCGATACAGCCTGCAGAGGCAAAAATCAGTGGAGCTTTCCTTCAAGACACATGAAAAGATTTTTTGTAACTTCATATTGAAAAACAGTATCAATTACCACCTCCACCTTAATCCTAGATTACGTGATACAAGTAAAATGTGAAAACACGGTAAAATTAAGTTAAACGAAATTAAATAATGCTCAGTGATGCTTTTAAGAAGATAATTAGGCTGAGAAATATGTTTTTTAATGTTACTAAACGTGATTTTATTTTTTGTGCTCGAAAAAACAGAATCTCACAATAAAATTGTTGTAACAGCCGTGAAAATATACTTATTATAATATTTTAATATAATTAATAGTATTAGATAGGTTTGATAGAAACTTTTATTTTAAGACAATATTGAATAATTCGAAATAAAACTAATACAAAAAAAGTCAACCCTTTTACGACGATTTCATAGGATCGGTTGATTAACCCGATTCTCCCAAAGCCTGGACTATTTAGTTCTATGAGGCATTTCAATCTAAAATAATAACATATATGGGAACGTTTTATAAAAATAGCCGCAAGCATTGAAGGAAAATCCCTGATACAAAAGAAAAAAAATATGCCTTATATAATTTAAATATATATTTTTAATCACCAAATAAGCAATTAATTTTATTATGACAGCATATTAATATTACAAAAGTATTGATGAGTATAATAAATAATGTCTTGAATTTTTTTTCACAGTTTTATTGAAAAACAACATATGTGCCCATAATTATGAATGTGGTGTAAGTCAAGAAATTAAAAAAAAATAGTTATTAATTTATTTCAGTTCACATTGTTGTGAATTAATATAATCTTCATCCAACATAAATTTAAAAAAATATATATATACCATTTTATGCAACATGAAGTTGTTACTTTTATTGGTTTTCAACCAATATCAAAACACAAACCTTTAAGTATCTCAGAACGAATAAAACACGACTTATACCACTTTCATAATCATGGGCTCATATAACAATCCTGAAAAAGGGCAATACTGGCTAAAACAACTAATTTATATTATCATGTGAATAAAATATTTGAATAAATTCTTAATGTTATTTTATTAATTTATTGGTATTTTGTAGTTTTAGCTATAATAATAAGCTCAAAATAATAATAAGAGTTTGTTTCATTCAATAATCTTACAGACAAAATGAATTCGACAATGTATATACAGACTATTTGTAATCGTATAAGCGAATTTTTCATAATCATTGTATTATTTATTATATTACTGAAATGATATTTCCTTTCATCTCTACAGGCACATATCTAATCTTAATTGAAAACATTCCCTCAGCGGCAAGTTGTTCGTTTGAGCGATATTTCGATTGTATCGCAATCCACTGGCTCATCCACTCGCCCGGCAATTGACGTTCATTATTACCAACAAATTTGAAGCAAAGTCCAATTTCTTTTCCGACCGGCTTAGTGGCCGAAGCCCGCAGATTAGGAGCGACCAATAAGCCCATTCGGGCAACAGGGTATTACTTACGTAAGTTCCTTGCAACTTAAGCCCGATAGAGAGAAAGGGGCTGGCGCTTGTACCGCAAAGCAGGGGTCCGCAAAATTAGAAAGATTTCAAAAGTTTTTAATGACTGTTGGTGCAGCGAAGCCATATGCAATTATTTTTTATCCGATCTTGATACATACAAAAAATATTTTTCTTTTCATGAGTTATTAAAATATTAACTTATTGAAATATTACGATCTATAGTTGTCAAAGTGGGTTCTTTCTTATTAGCACTTCTGTACAGTGGCCACAATTGTTCAGAAGGGACTCTCACTGGACTTATCAGTTGCTAACTGATAATAATCTGAATGAGCGCATTATCAAGAAGACTTACCTGTCCTCCGGTGTGATGCGGGTGTGAGGCGGGTTAAGTCCAGTCCAGCTGTCAAAATGCATACATGCTTAAATGGTTTCTTTCATTTTTACTGCATGTATAGTATAATAATGATCTCAATATATTTATTTTATTATTATATATTTCAAATTATATATTTTTTTCTCATAATGAAGAAAATATTTACTTTCAATGAATTAATACATGTTTATTCTGTAATATGATTCCTATTAGCAGTGTATTAACAAATGCCATATTTTTCTGTATAAAATAATGAAATCAACATACATAAGGCATTATTATGTATTTTAGAGTATTAATTATTTATTCATAATCTTATCACGTCACGAACAATGAGGTTCTCTGGATAATCAAGGAAGATAGGCACCTAATAAGAACCATCTCAGAGAGGAGAGCCCGATGGATTGGTTACATCATGCGCCACGATGGTCTTCTTCACGATATTGTGGAGGGGATGGTTGAGGGTAGAAACTGTAGAGGGCGCCCTAGACGGGAGTATTTGCAGCAAGTATTCGAGGACATGAATTGTAGCGCTTATGCTGAGTTGAAAAGGGTTGCGGAGGACCGAGAGGAATGGAGATCGAGATGCAAGATTCTGTTGCTGCAAACCAATCCACCGGATTGATACTACGAAGAAGAATCTTATTATTCACACAGATTCATGAAGATTTTTTTAACTATGTAAAATATGTTTATATGTGAAATTTGAATATATTTTTATGAAATATTGCCACGTACGAAGATACTTTATTTACGTTTTAAGTGATTTTTATATAACATAATTTAAAAATGATATTTAGAAAACTGTCTCACCACAAACATCCACGACATAGATAGTCCGAATATTTAAATAATTTATAGTTTTTGTGAAATTATCCTCGAATTCCTTGTATATGAATATAATAATCTTAAGTCTAACTTTTCCTTGATATAATTTCGATTTAAGGATTACCAGTACAATTATTAACGTAATACTGTTAACTATTTAGTCAAATTTATTGTCTTTTCTTTAAGTTTCTGCAATATAATAAATTTAACGATCGCATAACTCTATTCATAGACGTATAACGAAGTCCTCTATATTCAGTTCTTGGAACGTAGATGCTTAAGTAAACGAATCAATGCCTTCCTTCATTCAGCTATTCCATAGTTATTTCCTTCGCTCCTAGATTATAGAGTGTGTATTTCTGTGTGTGGCAGGAAGCGTTCTTCGATCCCTGAAGTCTCAGACGTCGATGCCCGAAGCCTGACAAGTGCACCGGTGCTGACGAGGATTTGGGTTAATTAACGTCTTCGAGACACCTCCCGCCTACGCCGTCCCACAATCCGTCCACCGACTCAACCGCCCGGGGAAGTTTTTATCCCGACTTATGCGAGAAGCCGGCGATATTTCTTTGCTTTCTGGCGGGTGCAGTGCGCCTTAGTGGGAGGATTAGAACGACTTAGCATTTTTATTGTTGGTGGTGTTTAGAAATTTATAAAAGGCAAAAAGATTTTTTTATTTAAATAACTACTTAATGATATATAACGATAAGTGAGTTTGACTTGAAACAACAAAAATGAATATAAAATTTATCAATTATCCTAATAATGGATTGTCTTCAATTGCTAAAACTTTTATTTCTTAATGTACTCGGCCGAGGTCCGGGAGGCAGATATAACATGGGTTGAGGTAAAGATTATGACGGCTGACAAAGCTTTATGGAGGCAGTTTTTGACGACCATATTCTCCAGTTTAAAGAACGTACATGGAAGTGAAAACTTCTTCTTAGATAAAGCGATATAGAGTGTTGGCCAACCTCCTGCGAGATAGACTAAGAATATATGAATAATGACGGGAGTAGACAGGATGCGGAAAGCAAAGTATCAAGAAGGAGGTAGACTCATGCGGAAGACACTTTTAACAGTGGACAGACACAGCCACATAATGATTGTTAATCACAAATTCAAATCATATTTATTTTTAAATTAATAATATTGTCCTGTAAAACTTCAAATATTGCGTAATTTAGTTGTCATATATATTTAAACAATACTTATGAGTTACTTGGTTAATTTTTAACGTTGACATGACGTGTACACCACGTTAGTAATCTCACGCCTAATTAGGACGTTTGGGAATTGTGCCGGCGCGTCTGGATTATGAGTTTAATTGGCAGATTAGTCGAATAAGTTGGAAAGATTGGATTACCCAGGACAAAGGCTCGCGTCACCGAATTCACGTCACGTAGAGACTATGGCTGAGGCAAGTACCTGCTCTGAGTGAGAAGCTTAATGTAGATATATGATCGTCCGCGGCGTTCCATTAAAACTAATTTGTGACATCAAAATGTATAATATATCCTGGATCTGAACGACGCACAGCAGGGCCTAGGTTAGAAGAACACGACGTATTTTTTTTTTAAATTCATACCAGCGTATATTTTAAAAATGTATTGTGAGTGTACATAGTCGGTTAATTTAGGAAGTACTTCATGTGTATCCAACTAGAGTCTAAACTTAACGTCTTGCAAACTGCATGTTATGTAAAATGTAATTTTGATGTTGCTTCGTACGTGTCTTACATTTTTTTCTTTATCGGTGACTATCACAGGTCTCAAATAATTATCTTTAAATAATCGCCTATTTAATGCACGAAAAAATACTTACTAGAATTCAAATAACACAAACGTTAATCTAAAATATTAAATATGTTTTGTATCAACCTGATTTTTATTTAACCTTTATTATTTATCATTACTTTTGTACATTTATATGTTCGGTGGATTTTGCTTTATTTTATGTTATTTACCATTAAAACTATGTATTATGTGTATTATTAAATATACAGATTTCAAAAATTAGTTACAAAAATATTTTCAAAATTGAATCTAAATTTACTAGTTCAAACGTAATTCGACAATTTTATGATTTAATCATTGACAGCCCATCAAAGAATTGCGATTTGGTCTACTCTGGGTAGAAATATAGGATCAAATGTTACAGGTCTCGTGAAAGTCAAGCTATCCATTCTCCTTTATAAATTTTGATTAACAAGTAAACAAACATTGCTTCAATACTACATTTGATTTTTAATCGAGGCTTCGATACCTCAACGTCACGACCTGTATGCCTTGGACATAGAGACGTCTTGAAACAAATAATGGACAATGCGGGTTGATAAAACTATTTGACGGAATTTTGTAGCAACCACACTCACATGTCTTAAATATGGAATGGATATGGCCGATATGGGAATGAGATGAATCGTTCTTTGGCCCCACTGTGCGTCTTGCACTTTAGACTTCTTCTCCGATGCAGCGGCTCAGCTGGTGACGTCTCTGGAGATGCAGGAAGAGAGCATCTCATCCAATTACCGTCCCGGGCAGGAGGAGCCGCCGCCCATTCTTCCATTTCACTTTGCCGGGATGAGCTTTTATTTAAGGACCGTCGGCCGATCCGCAGCGATAAAACTCGTCCGCTACTCGCCGGCGTAATTGCTTTTCATCATAATTCTGCCATTGCGGGGCATTCTTTTCTATTTTGAAATCTTTCCGTCGAAAAGAAGTTATTTTGTTACGATAAGTTAAATAGTATTTTATGTATTGTTTATTTCATCTTTGTATATTATATCTTACCTTTTCGTTACAAAACAAGCGAAGAGATTGACTTTTGAAATCTTTGTGCTTAAAAATAAACGTTTATCAAACTTATAAGGTGTTCACCATAATTTAATTTTTTACATTTATATTTCGTTAATTTGTTAAGATATGAAAAGATAAAAAACAGCAATTTATTGTTTTATTATCTATTATCTTATTGAGATGCACCATTTTACTTCAAAAGACTCAATTTAAATTATATAATAACAAAATAAAAAGAACATAAAAACATAATATCGTTGTTAATTATTCTTTAATTGTATCTTATAAAGTAAAAGAAACTTACATGTTTGCGCCGTAATAGATTTAAATACTCATAAATAATATATATATATATTAATCAATAACAAAATAATGCGTTTATATTACTAAGTACGGTTATTTAATTGATTAAAAATGTTTAAATGGTATAAAATTAGAAGTTTAAGTGTTTTACTATTTGTAAGAATAGGTTATTTAACCTAATTTTTTTCATTTGTAAAAAATACTACTTGTATAAAATTCATGTGAACATTTCGCGATAAAAGCAAATCATCTACAAATTATATATCATATAAATATAAACTGAAAACATATTAATTAAATACAGGTTGATATTCTTTTGCAAAGCTCACATTGATCGTCATAGTTTTATATGCTTATTTTCTAAGAGCCTGCAGCCATTGCAATGATTTTCGTATTCTATATCGACGCTTATTCGCTGTGGGTCGATTTAGCATCATTAAAAACGAGGTCCCTCCTAATAAATTCTCTTCCAAGAAGCTATTAGCATGAATTATTGTTTTATTTCTTCGTTTTTTATTGCTCTTGCAGTGATAGAGTTGAACCTAACGCCTTACCCTTGCATCGAATTATTTCACGAACTTTTTTGAAGCTTTTACTACCGCATTAGGAATGAATACAAGACGCCATAAAAATCATAAGAATACATCATCAATCTCCGCATTATCATACGAAAGCCATTATAACATATTTTTATCAAAAAAGTTTTTGGTTTTAATGTCATCAAATGGATAATAATACCGTTGTTTGAAATATGTTCTTGATAAAGTGCAGATGCATCTAGATACATATGAAGTGTTTTCAATATATGGATTATGTTCCTTATTTCGTTTTTTTCGATCGATATTTCTTGGTGGAATTCCATAATATCAAATATAAATAAAATATTTTGTAGAATTTATTCCACAATATATTATGGTGTTATCCCTTATACATTGATGATTTCCTAAAACACATATACCCATCACACAATTCATATCCACCTTTTCACTCACTCTTTCTTTAACATAGAGCCTACAAACAGTTTACTAATTGATTTGAAAATGACCAGTCAAAGTGGCTGAAACATGTCGTCAAAAAAAAAAATTATGGAATAAATTCTAAAAATTATTTTATTTATATCTAAAATTATGTTCCTAACTTAAAACCCTTCTCAAATATCAAATATTTTTAATATCATAATTACTTGCTTATGTGGTGCTTTCGTAAAGTTGATCAAACTTATTTAGCAGTTTTAATGAAACTCAGTCTATATATATATAATCGTGTCGGAAACAACAGGGTCAGATCCTGTCTGCCCAGAAGTGGGCGACGTCGATGGCGTTACTTCTGGCCATCATCAGGTCTTCCTGGGTGCAGCTATTCGGGCACAGCGCACACTCCAGAAGGTGTGACAGGGTCTATAATAAGTCATATGAAGACTAAATGGAAAAGTATGAATTAACTATTAAGCTAGCATACATTACTGCACACATAATAATACTACGTTGTGAAAATTGTATTAGTGATCGGTAGCATTGAACATGACAGATTGAACAAAAATAAAATAAATCAATTTAGTAATATTTTAAATATTGCAATTAGCACGTTTTAATTTTATTAAAAAAAAACATTTCATTGTTGAATGTCATTCGAAATTGATTATTAAATTTCATTTTATTTTATCATTTAGCTGAATCAGAATTGGAACGTATGGTATTATATAAAATTGAATATTTTTTAATTAAAACTATTGCAGCGAAAAATGTATTTAATAT
This sequence comes from Glossosoma conforme, assembly GCA_022606575.1. Classification (NCBI taxonomy): domain Eukaryota; kingdom Metazoa; phylum Arthropoda; class Insecta; order Trichoptera; family Glossosomatidae; genus Glossosoma; species Glossosoma conforme. The sequence goes on along the minus strand of JAGTXR010000065.1, from coordinate 1,865,836 downwards.
TTTGTAATACGTACCTCATAAAATGAATTTCGTTGAAGTCCGGGAATAAACTAATCACAGTGTTTTATTCACATTTTTATTCATCATCTTGTTGATATTGTGGCTTTTGGGCTTAGTCGTGTGTGGCGAACTTCCTTCCACCAATATTTCAACTGCCATTTATTCAGATTATCTTTTTACGAGCGTTATAAAAAGTTTAAAAAGATAAAAAAGATAATCTGAATAAGCCAACTCAAAACTAAATAAATCATCAACCCTGAAGAAGACCCCTGCAATGACGGTCGAAATATTGGTTGAAGGAAGTTCGCAACACACGTCTAAACCCAAAAGCCACAGTATAAAAATCTGGCCGTGAAAAGCTAAGAAGTTATTATTCATCTTGTTAATCTTTTAGCATAAGTTTTTTTTTTTAATATCCGCCAGCAAAAAAATATCAGATGCATCGATTCTCATCATCATCACCCTGTAACCGTTTACTGTTGAACGTAAGCCTCGCGCATGTTTCTCCATCGTCTTCGATCCTTTGCCTTTCGCATCCAGGCCACTCCAGCTATTCTTATGTCGTCGTCCATCTTGTATGGGGTCGGCCAATGCTTCGTTTGCCAGTTCTTGAGCTCCACTCCAACGATTCTCACATGGTTCGAAATTGTTCATTATGTATTCCGACGGCCTCGTAAGAAGAAAAATGCGTTCATTGGTTTGTGGAATAAGACATTTGTAGTGATCAAGGCGAATTTCAATATTTTCTAAGACTCTCCCAAAGCCTGGGCCATTTTATAAAAAAAAAACGATACTAGCCCGAATATCTGCAGTTCAAATTTGAAAAGTAGTTCCACAGTAGTATTCCAAAAAACTAGACGTATTATATAGATCACGTCGGTATTTCAACGATAAACAAATTCTTCTTCTATCATCATCATCATCAGCCTGTGTCCGTCCACTGTTGAACGTAGGCCTCCCGCATGAGTCTCCATCCTCTTCGATCCTCCGCCTTCCGCATCCAGGTCACTCCCGCTATTCTTCTTATATCGTCAGTCCATCTTGTAGGGGGTCGGCCAATGCTTCGTTTGCCAGTTCTTGGGCGCCATTCCAATACTTTTCTTCCCCATCGACCGTCGTCTCTTCGACAGATATGACCTGCCCATTGCCACTTGAGTGTGCCTATTCGTTGGGTAGCATCCACTACTTGAGTTCTTCTGCGTATTTCCTCGTTTCGGATTCTATCTTTTAGCGACACTCCGAGCATGGATCTCTCCATAGCACGCTGGGTGACTTTTATTTTATGGGTAAGACTTGCTGTCAGATTCCACGTCTCTGCGCCATAAGTTAATACAGGAGGGACGCATTGGTTAAACGCCTTAGTTTTAAGGCATTGCGGAATTTTCGCTTTAAAAATGTACTTTAGTTTTCCAAATGCTGCCCATCCCAGTTGTATACGTCGATTTCTTTTGAGAAGTTATTTCGCCCTAGTTGTATTTGTCCCAGATAGGTATCGTTTACAACCTCTATTTCTGTTCCTCCAATGGATATAGGATCAAAGGTTTGTGAAATATGACTATTAATCATGGCTTTTGTTTTTATCCATGTTCATTTTCAGACCAATTTTGTTCGACGCTTCATTGAGGTCGTAGAGCATGTCTTGGAGCTTGTTAGGTGATTCGGCTATTAGCACTATGTCATCTGCAAATCGGAGGTGAGAAATGTACTCTCCGTTAATATTTATTCCACATTTTGTCCAGGATAGCAGTTTAAAAATATCTTCTAGGGCGTTTGTGAAGAGTTTTGGAGATATAACATCTCCTTGTCTAACACCTTTGTTTATTGAAATACATGGAGCTGGACCATCATTGTTGCAGATTTGTAAAGAGATTTTATTATCTCTATATACCGATAGTCTATTTTGGTAGCGTTGTAGTGAATCTAGCACTGCCCAAGTCTCGATTGAGTCAAATGCCTTTTCATAGTCTACAAAGGCGAGGCAGAGTGGCTGATTATATTCTTCGGTTTTCTGAATGATTTGTCTTAGCGTGTGGATATGATCAATTGTACTAAAGCCTTTCCTAAACCCAGCTTGCTCTCGAGGTTGAAATTCATCAAATCGACCCGTCAGCCTGTTTGTTAAAATTCTGGAGAATACTTTATACACATGGGAAAGAAGGGAAATGGGTCGGTAGTTTTGAGCAGTGATTTATCCCCTTTTTTGTGGAACAATATCACAATACTCGTACTCCATGTCGCCGGGGTTTCTCCATGTTCTATTACCTTGTTGAATAGTTTTTAAGCTCTTTCAACAGAGGGGTTCCTCCTACTTTCAGAAGCTCAGATGTAATTCCGTCTTCTCCAGGGGCTTTGTTGTTCTTAAGTTGTTTTAGGGCCGATTTAATTTCGAATATACTTATATCTGGGATGTCTTCAGACCAGTGCTTTGTGAGAGTAGCCCTCTTGTCGTCCGCAGATCTGTCATTAGGACCTGGCATCGTAGATGAATACAATAACCCGTAGAAATGTTCTATTTCCTTCAGTATATCATTAAGATTTGTTGTTATCTTCCCATCGTGTGTCTTTAATTTGGAAAGTTGGGCCTGTCCTATAGAGGTGTGTCTGCTAAATGCATTTGACCCTCGGCTTTGTGCAACAATCTCCATGATATACTCGGTGTTTGAACGACGAATGTCAAATCTCATGGATTTTTTCACTTTTTTGTTCAGGGTATTGTAATCTTGGATGCTTCTGCTTTTACGACGTTCGTCCATAAGAGCTATCGTTTTGTCTGAGAATTTTGACCCTTTTTTTCTTTTTTGCACTGCTTTATGACTTTTTTGGCAGTTTCTTTAATGCTATTAATGATTCTTTCGTTAAGTTTGTTGACGTTGTCGGTGTCATCACTATCTTCCAGTGCTGCGAATCGATTTTGTAGTTCAAGCTGAAAAGTTTCCTCAAGCTTGCTCTGAACATTTAACGGACGTATAACTCTTTGTTTTATTAGCTTTTTCCTTTCCAGTTTGATGTCTAGGTGCACAGTACTTCGAACGAGACGGTGGTCACTTCCGGTACTAAAGCTTTGCATCGCTGAGACATCAGTGACTATATTCTTCTTATTAGCCATAATAAAATCAATTTCGTTCTTTATGTTACCATCCGGGCTTCTCCAGGTCCATTTGCGTTTTGGTTTTTCTTGAAAAATGTGTTCATGCAAAACATTTTGTTAGCATGTAGAAAGTTTACCATCATCTGTCCTCTGTTATTTCGGAGTCCGGTTCCATATTGTCCTATAAATTTCTCGTTTCCACAGCACTTTCCAATCTTAGCATTAAAGTCTCCCATAACTATGCAGTAATGTGTCTTATTGTATTGTAGGGCTTTTTCGATGTCTTCATATAGAGCTTCTACTTCTTCATCGGTATGGCTAGACGTTGGGGCATATACTTGCACCACTCGTAAGGAGTATCGGTTCGATAACTTAAGCGTCAGGTATGATACTCGGGGGGATATACTATTAACTTCGGTGACGTTGTTGGCAATTTCCTTGTTGATAAGGAAGCCAACTCCACCTTGAGAGGTTTGATCCCCTTCTCTATAGTATAAGAGATGTCCTGAGTTGAGTTTAATCAGACCTTCTCCTTCTCGTCTAACTTCGGCCAGCCCAACGATGCTCCATTTGATTCTATCTAGTTCCTCTTCCAGTTCTACGATTTTCTCATCTAGTCTCAATCTTCTTCTATATAAAGGACAAATCCGACCTATCCTTGAATACTGTAGTCACCTTTGGATTGGAGCCTCAAAATACCTTCTAAACTTAATTGACTCAGTTTAAAGAAAAGCAATTCGTTTGATAAACAATGACACTCTTACGTCTAACCTGCAATCAATGGAACACAGGCGTAAGACTGGTTCACTTAGTCTTTTCTACCATTATAACACGGTCGTTGCTCTTCGGAACTTAAAGAACTAATTCCTCCTGCATCCACCCACAACCGACAAACTAGTCTTATAATTGCCGTACATTCATACACGGTTAATGTGAGACGACCAAGAACTGGCAGTTTCCATAGTTCCTACTTTAATGCCACCGGTAAGCTTTGGAATGCTCTTCCAGCGTCTGTGTTTTCTCCTTCCTACAATCTGGATTTCTTCAAGAAACAAATACTTTCAATCTCCCCAACTCACACACAAACACGAACACAACACAAATTTCCCGCATGCAGCACTTGACATGCCAAAATACGCAACCCTATAAAAAAGATGCGGATAATACACATGTTACTTAAAATGTTTTCTTATAATTATACTTTATAGTAAAAATACTCGTATATAACTGATCTATTGCATTTATTATATTATGCGAGCTTTCCATATTCCGTGAGATACCGTGGATGATCCTCTCTGAGCGGCAGTCAGTAATTACCTGCCATTCAAACTCTCAAACACCTTTTTTCAATATTTTGCATATAAATTGAAGCACGACTTACATCGCATTTTCATCACGTCTTCGATAACCCAACTACAATAATGGCTTAATGGTGGATGTTTTGACGTATTATTATCACCAAAGGCGCTAAAATATTTAAAATAAAATAAAGATATGTTTTTTGTATTGATTTGCACCGTAGCTTTTGGAGAAATCACACAATTTGCATGTCAATTTGAAATAATTATGTGGCAATATAAAATGCTTGCTATGCAACAGTGGTGTTAATTTATTTACGAATATTACATCTGTTTAGCCGTCTCTTAGAATAAAATGGTTCAGAGCTTGGAGGTGTCGGAATACTTAATCGATTTTCTTAAATATCCGATTAACAACTTATCCAAATAGCTCCTTTTTCTCCCTTCTTCGATCATTCGGACTTCTGGTCTAGAGGTTGTTGGGAACCATTTATATTTCCAAGCAGACCTAGAGGTGCAGATATGTCCTAGATCAAGAAATTGAAAGTGACAACCGATATAACTAAAAGGTGTTAATTGTTTCAGAGATTTTTTCAATAATACGAGTTTATTTTCAATAATAGATTTTGTATACATTTGTTCTTACAAATATACGCTTAAAAAGGACGAAAGAAAAATTTATTTATTTTTAAATAGTAGCAAATCGTGCCATTTCATTTAATAAAACCTAATTCAACCGTCAAATAGATGTCGAGAGCAAGTACAGTAGTCTGATCTTGTAAAAATGTCAAACCAAAAAGCAAACACAAAGAGAAGCGAAGTGAATCTTGCCATAGAATTGAACAAACTAAAGACACCTTTTATTCAGGCCTCGAAGCTTTCATTGTTCTAGAAAATCATCCGAGTTGTACGCAAAAAGTACTCGGTGAACTTTTGAAGAGCCAAAGTTAACATGGGAAAAGACGAAAACCATGGTGACATAACTATATGTTCTATCGAGTGGACATGAAATGATGATTACAAAAGCATTTTTTTAAATATAAGAATGTCATTTCTTATATATATATATTTACGTCTTTTGTAAGGGCAGGATGATTATGTGCACGTAAATACGCATATGACATTATATGTGGGTTTATCGATTTAGTATATGCCTATGTTTGATAATATTGTCATTAAGCTCCTCAATTGTGGTATTGGTAGTATTCAGTATTGAATGTCACCCCCAGTGTGCACTATTTATCATCCACACATCCAATGTTTGCCCTAGCGGCTCCAGTGTTGTTGGAAATAGCTAGGTTTCCTATACAATAATTGTTTCGGTCTCACATGCAAGCTTCAGAGTCAAAACATTGAAATGAGAATCGATTACGGCATAATTTTCCGGGAGATATAGTAAAAGTAGTAAAATTGCTTGACTCACACGCGAAAAGTTTCAAGGTCGTATCGTGGGGAACTTGAAATAATTTTAAAAAATATGTGAAATCGTAGAATGATATTAGATGTAGAAGACGGGTGGTAAACAAGGTTTCTTGTCTCTTTATTAAATATTGTTTCCCAAGTGGACCGAATTTTTTTTAATCCTTTCTTTTTCAATAATATACAAATGAATTTAAATTTAAAAATCACACGATCGAGCACATTGGTCCCTTGATTTAACGAATCTGGTTATTTGCAAGTTATTCGCGTTTTTACCACTTTTATGTGGATTATTTTTATTTGATTTCAAAACAAACCCTTTAGTGACCGCTTAAAAACCAGTTCATGAAAAAGGACTGTGTTTTTGTTTAGAAGAAATAATTTTGATTTATGAACACATTCCATTATTCGCCGGGAAACCGCACAAAAGCTTTGGCTGAATTCCCGATATCGCGCTAAATTTAATTGTCCAGTTAACAATGCCTTTGGATTAAGGCATTCATGCCATAGGATTATTGTTGTTTTCAGTTCGAAATATTATGTCGGCTCGAATACCACACGGAGATTCTGAAATAACTCTGAAAGAAAAAAGCTTCAGCGAATTTAATAATCTTTGCAGTACAATAAAGTGTTTGCTTTACCCACCATACACAGAATACTTAAGTTACTTTGAATGTAAGTAAATTTAACCTTGCTTTAGTATGCATCGTATTAATTATCTTTTATTGTATGAGGTTCAATACTACAGATAATCTAATAATATTCTTTGCCGTATTAAACAGAAAAACATTTCACATGAATTTAATTTAGTTATTATAACGTTGAGCATGAAAAGAACCTCCACGCGGTGCCCCCTGGAAACGGAATCTCGGACTTCCTCTTCCGGCCAATCTTTTGAACCCAGCGACAACAAAAACAAAATGAGAAGCAGCAAACCAGCTCTCACCACCATGTCCATCAACATAGAAGGACTATCTTCCTGCAAAGAAGAACTACTTTGCCACATGACGAAACAAATACAATGTGATGTTTTTTTCATGCAGGAGACCCATCGCGGCATGCAAAGCAAAAGACCATCCATTGAGGGAATGCGCCTGGTCTCGGAAAGACCTCACGAGCAATATGGAAGTGCAATTTTTGTACGGGATGGCCTGACGGTTACCTCGACTGACCACACAGAGGTTAATAACATCGAAACCCTTACGGTCGAGTTGGACCATTGCACCGTCACATCGTATTATAAGCCCCAAATGAAGATTTCCACTTCCATGAACCAGCAAATTTCCGAAATAAAGATATAAAACTTATCCTGGGCGACTTCAACAGCCACAACATTCTCTGGGGATACAACAACACTGACCCCAATGGAGAAGCCCTTGAAGAGTGGTTTGAGGCTAACCGATTATCTTTGGTGCATGATGCTAAACAACCGGCATCTTTTAACAGCGGCAGATGGAGGAGGGGATACAACCCGGATCTCATCTTTACCAGCAGCCAAATTAGCCAACAATGCACCAAAATAATAGGCACGCCAATTCCACACTCCCAACACAGACCTCTCATTCTCCACGTTATGGCAGCTATCAGGCCAAAAGATACGCCATTCCGTAGAAGATATAATTTCATGAAATCGGACTGGGATGCATACACAAATGCCCTAGAAGAATCTGTCGGACATGTCAAGCCAACACCGGAGAACTACGACACTTTTACAAACATCATCAAAAAAGTGTCCAGAGCCCACATCCCCAGAGGATGTTTAACAAAATTTATTCCCGGTTTACAACCTGACACTGTAGCCCTGCTCGAGAAATACACTGATTGCTTTGATACCAGTCCATTTGCAGAGGAAACTATGCAGCTGGGCAAAAAGGTGTCAGCTGCAGTGGAGCAGAGCAGACGGGAACGCTGGATCTCGATGGTGGAAAGCCTTGACCTTACCACAAATAGCCACAAGGCCTGGAGACTCCTGCGAAAAATGGATAACGATCCAACAGCTCCTGTTAAGCACGCGGCCACAACTGCCAATGAAATTGCTCATCAGCTCCTCCTCAACGGGAAGCTGAACAATAAAACGAAAAAGCAAAAATTGGACAGAGACCCTCTCATTGAACACAGCGATCTGTCAAAACCCCACTCAATGGCTGAACTGGAGTGTGCTATCAAAGCCGCTAAAGACAAAAAAGCGGCTGGATTGGATGATATATGCGTAGAACAGATAAAACACTTTGGCCCCCAGGCTAAACAATGGCTCCTTGAAATGTTTGATGCCTGCATGATCGGCAGTCAAATCCCAAAAATATGGAGAAAGTCCAAGGTCATAGCCATTTTAAAGCCAGGGAAAAACCCTGATGATGCTAAAAGCTACCGCCCAATATCTTTACTATGCCATACATTTAAAATCTTCGAACGGATACTACTCAACCGACTCACCCCCTTTATCGAACCTAAAATGATACCTCAGCAGGCGGGCTTCCGACCCGGAAAGTCATGCACTGGGCAAGTACTAAACCTGACCCAACATATCGAAAACGGGTTCGAACTAAGGAAAGTGACCGGAGTGGTATTCGTCAACCTAACTGCTGCATACGATACAGTGTCGCACAGCACACTCCTCAGTAAATTGTACATAATGACAGGTGACTTCTCGCTAGTGCAGATGATCGCGGCTATGCTGCATAACAGGAGATTCGCTGTGGATTTTCAGGGGAAAACCAGCCGATGGCGGTACCAAAAGAACGGCTTACCACAAGGCAGTGTACTTGCTCCTATACTATTTAATATATATACAAACCACCAACCCACCCCTAAAGACACAAAATCTTTCATATATGCGGATGACTTAGGTTTGGCAGCACAAGCAGTAACTTTTGAAGAAGTTGAGGACATCCTAAGCCAGGGACTCAACGAGATGTCCCATTACTACGAAACCAACCATCTCAAACCTAACCCATCAAAGACACAAGTCTGCTGTTTCCACCTTAGAAACAGGGAAGCTAACAGAAAGCTTCGTGTCACGTGGGAAGGTAGAGTACTGGAACATAGCGACCATCCAAAATACCTCAGAGTCACTCTAGATCGCACCCTCACCTTCAGGCGTCATTGCAGCAACACCAAACAGAAAGTTGCAACAAGGAACAACCTCATCCGCAAACTGACCAACACTCACTGGGGAGCCCAACCACCCCTTCTTCGTACCTCAGCTTTAGCACTTTGTTTCTCAGCCGGAGAATATGCGGCACCAGTGTGGGGTCGATCAGCCCACTGTAATCAAGTGGATACTGCCCTGAATGATGCAGGCAGAGTCGTCACAGGCTGCCTCAAACCAACACCCATTTCTAAACTATACCCCTTGGCTGGTATCGCACCACCGAACATAAGAAGCAAAGTCATATGCGCCGAAGAAATGCATAAGGCAATCAACCAACCGTCCCACTGCTTGTATAATCAGATACCCCCAACACCAAGATTAAAGTCTCGAAGCAGCTTTTTTGAAATCCACACAACCTCTCACATCTGGCCCTGAAAATGAGAGACTCCAACTCTGGCAACAAATTGCACCAGAGGTTTTCATTACTCCAAAGGAAGGCCTCCCAACTGGCAAGAGCCTTGACTGGCCGACCTGGAAATCCCCAAACAGATTAAGAACCGGAGTTGGTAGAACAAAGGACAACCTCGAGCGGTGGGGAATGCTTCGGCAGGGAGAGACACTATTGTGTGACTGTGGAGACCTGCAGACCGCCTCACACCTACGATGCTGCTCCATGTGCCCAACAAGCTGCACATCTCAGGACCTAATGCTGGGCAACACACGAGCTATCGATGTTGCCAGATATTGGGAAAAAATAATTTGACGTCACTGACACGGAGAAGAAGAAGAAGAGTTATTATAACAAGTATACAAGAAAATATAATGTACTCGCTGAGTAATTACCTAAGTAATTGATATTTAATAATTTTAAAATTGAACCATATAAATATAATTAAACCACATAAAATTAAACCATGTAAATAACTTCTTAGGTTTTCACGCCAGATTTGATATTGTGGCTTTTGGGTTTAGCCGTGTGTGGCGAACTTCCTTCAACCAATATTTCGACCGCCCTTGCAGGGGTCATAACGCTCTTAAAAAGATAATCTGAATAAACCAACTCAAAACTAAATAAAACATCAATACTGAAGAAGCCCCTGCAATGGCGGTTGAAATATTGGTTGAAGGAAGTTCGCCACACACGGCTAAACCCAAAAGCCACAATATCATGGACCATATGTTTTCACCTTATACTAAAATAAGTAATAGCTTTCAATGATTTTAATTATTGTAACTTTTATTTAAGCCGGGCTTCTAGTAAATAGACATTTTTCACTTAAATAATAATTTTAAATTTTGTTGATTATATTCGGTAGATAATAATATTTTAAATAAATACTGTTAGACGTTCACTTTTCTAGAAAAAGTTATTTATCTTATTTTATTTTACAAATATGTTAGTATTATTTATTTATTTAAAATTGGTGTTCACAAATACCAAGAATAAATTCCAATATCATTTAAGTAAATCGATTGAAATATTGATTGCTTTTTGACACACACAAGTTCGTGGAAACATTAGAAAAAAATATATTTAGAATACAGTATGTACCTACTTACATTATTATTTCAAACGTGGAATAATTGCATTACAGTTACCATGGCAAGACGACCAATTGGTTTCAGTTAGTCCTTATTAAAAAATATTTAGCCTATTTTAAAATTATTTATATTGACTTCCACGCCATTTTCGATCGAGGTTTTGTAAACCATGTAATTTTTACCATTTTTATTTAAAGTATTGATCACTATTACATTATTAGAATGGAAATTATGAAGAAAAAGTACAGAAAAAACTTTCACTTTCCAACTCCTTACACTGTTTGAATGAAGTCGTTAATCCAAATATGAGTATGTAAACGAAATCAGGTTAAGTGGTTAATAATATTTCGGTTCTAGAGCAAGATTCCTCCAACTTTTGTCTACAAGTAATAATTTTATACAAATCGATACGTATTGTACAAACCATTTTAGTTTTTTTTTTCAGTAGCGTCATATGCTAATTGATATTATCTTGTTTTGCAGATCTGAGGAAACAGTTTGTAGCAGCACCAATCCCTACAAGTGTGGAACTGTATGGGCAAACATCTATCAGATGCCTGGGTCCCCCAGGGGCGCCAGCCTCGCAGCTGAGCTGGCTTAAAAATGGCTCCCCTTGGTCAGCCGCCCCCACCTCAACACTGATGCAGTCAGCCGAGGGACACCTACTCGTATCACAAGCCACTCTTCAGGTAAGATTGTACATTATGTACATTCAGATTAACTGAATCTAAATTTGAATCCAAATTCAAAAATAAATCTAGTAAGAACCTGAATCCGAATCTAAAGCTAACTTCTTAGCGGATTCTGAAGTAGAGTCTGGTGCCGAATCTGAAGCCAAATCTAAATCTATATTAAATGCTTAGTACAAATCTGAAGCAGAATCTGAATCCTAATAAAAATAAATCCGAATCTTAATATTAAGCCTTAATATTAAACTATATATAATCACAAGAATATTCACCGCATATGAATCCGTGTCTCAATCCGAATGTGACTTCCCGTCATAATCTTAATCCTAATGTAAATTAATCATCTGGCTTGAGATTGTGGTTTTCCCTTCGGCGCTTATGTTATGTATCAATTTCATTTTTTAAATATTTTTTAGGACATGGCGAACTACAGCTGTGTGGCAGAAAATTTAGCGGGAAAAAGAATATCCGAACCGGCTCTACTCACTGTCTATGGTAAGAATATATATATTTTAAGTTTCTGACAAAAGATTGTATTATAATGCTGCCCGGGCACGTCTAATTAAAGGCTAATAAACAATGCATTCGTATAAACATTGTCGAAACAAGTTGTTAAAAAGGACGTAAAAAGAAAACAAACAGATTACCCTTCAGACGTATGTAAATGTGCCTTAATAATCCTACAAACAACTTGAAGCGTGCGATCTCTCCTGTTCGTTTTGTTTCACCACAGCGATACTCAAACCATTTTATTATTTATTGCATTTTTTCAATATTATAACACTATAATATTTATAATTTACAATTCCATGATTTAAACCACTATTCAAAAAATGAATTAAAATGTACGGTTTTATGTATACTTTTTGTAATTTATTTTATTTTACAGAAATCCGGAATAGAATATAATATATTTAATAAGTCTTTATTTAATATGAATACATTATAAAGTTTCCAGCTAATCATGTGGCATCCTCTAAAAATACAAAGAGTGTGTTCAATCAATGCTTAAGATATTCGCAGTATTGATACATGTAAGCAATTGTTTTTGTAACAGTCGATCAAGACAAGTAGAGGCCTTACGTTCATCGCGGGCAGCTGCATTAGGAAAAGATTTGAAATGCGTATGTATGTACTCATTGCGGAGATCCAAAGTATAAATTGATCGGTAAATAGTGATAATGGAGAGTTAGAAAATAGTGATATAATGAAAGAAGAAACACATACGGAATATTAGAAGAATTTTTCAAAGCTCACAGCCTGCTTACAAATGAATTTTGATAATGTACTGTTTTAGGCTGACATAATTTATATGAAACAATGCTTGTGTTTTTCACTTATATACAACTCTAATAGCACAACAAATAACATTGCATATGGCGATCAGGATGAATATAATAGAGTCCAATGTACTCGTATAGTCAGAGCGCATTATTAGTTTCATCTTTAATGAGTTGCATGAAACGGTTTTATGTTGCTTGAGATGCATTTTACACACACAATCAGCGCTTGAAGTGAAGAGTCGATTAAAGGCTCCAGTCCCACAGGTACGTAGAGCAGTTAGGACTTCTTCCTTTCCAGGATGTTTGCCTGAAAGCGCAGGCTTCGGACAGGTGAACTTCGTGATTAATACCTCCGACCTGTTGCCGCCCGAGAGCTCGTTACGACCATTCGGCTCTTCATTAATCCAAGTCCCGGTGAAAAAAACAAGTGTTTCATTTGCATACGCACGCTAGCACCTTTATTATTTACTAAAGAGTACATTGACTTTTTATTTTAATTCTTGTACAATAGAAAATCGTTTAATTAATCTCACGTTACGGAAATGTTGCTGAATCATTGTTTCACTTATTTGACTGTTTTGATTATTCATTTTTTACGATTTTTTTCTTATCTAATACTACTCGTTTAATTAATGGGAGTATATAAATATTGTATACATTCACACATTCAGTCATACAATCAATATATTTTCATTGATTTAATTGCCAAATGACTGTTATCGAAAGGCTACAAAAGTGATTATAGTTTAATTATTAATTGACATCATAACATTATCATTATTAATTAAATAAACTGTCATACATCAAAATAGTCAAATGTCATATTTCTCAGACTATTGACCCTATTTCCATTGGAAGAACACAAATAGAGGTTGTAAACGACCATTTGTGATACAACTAGGACGATGTAACTATTCAAAAGAAATCGACGGCCGTATACAACTGGGATGGGCAGCATTTGGAAATCTAAAGTATAAACATAGGCTACCCAACGAATAGACACACTCAAGTGGCAATGGGCAAGACATATCTGTCGAAGAGACAACAGTCGATGGGGAAGAAAATTATCGGAATGGCGCCCAAGAACTGGCAAACGAAGCATTGGTCGAACTCCTGCAAGATGAACTGACGACATAAGAAGAATAGCAGGAGTGACCTGGATGCGGAAGGTGGAGGATCGAAGACGATGGAGACTCATGCGGGAGGCTTACGTTCATCAGTGGGCGGATACAGGCTGATGGTGATGATGAACATCACAAAGGAATGTATGTAATATGAGAACATCGTAAGTTTCTCCAACGTATTAAATTGAAATGATTTGGTTCAATCACAACATTATTTTCGTATTAATTTCAACATTTTACATTAGTTTTAAATTAAAAGAATCTAATTTCCAAGTACCTAAATGCAAAAAAGAAGACTTTCAGTATTAGAACACCTTTTCCTTTTACCAAATATAGCCGCCTGCATCTAAGATAAAAATAACTCATTCTTAAAATAGCCTCTTGTATTAAAAATTATTTTTATATAAAAATAAACATCGATAAAAAATAATAACAGCATTTTATGGCAGAATAACAAATCATTTTAACGGCTACTCCCACGTCCTTCAGCAAAATTATTCAATCGACCGCTCAAAAATATTGTCAACAGATAGGTTAGAATACATAAAATATTTAACAGGTCATAAAATCAAGCTCTTTTCTAACAAATATTTTTTGGGTTACACTCCGTTCTATATATGGTCACCACTGCCGCAAGTCCTGTCATATACAATGATACATGCCTTATCACAATAAATCTGTGCACCAGAAGGTCTACATTGAAATATACTATATATGGTACCCGACGACCTCAAGAGAACCACTCCGGAGACTTAGAGTAATGAATATCTATAGTATCCTAGGCATATTTTGGGTGATTTGATGATTAGCTCAATATTCTTGAGGCCTGAACCTTTTTTTCTATAAATGCTGCTTAGCTCTAGTATAATATGCACCTAATAAGACCTAAAAGTACTGTTGGACTCTGCGAAACGCCTGTGGTCACAGGTTCGATGAAAGGAAAATCCTGATCTTTCTCCTTCACGTAGTGGTGGGTAGACGACAACATCAGTCGACCAATGTAGACAGGGACCGAATGTTGACCGGAATAAGCTAACACCTAGCTAACCTCATCAGGTCAAGATGGTAAGAGCACTCTATTGTCCTGGAGGTAGTAAATACTCTTCAAAGGCGGATGAACCTTAATGGTCAACGGCATTAGGATGTGAAAATAAAGGGAAAAACACCACATTAAAGGTACGAGTATCAGCAAAAATTAAAGGTCGAGAAGAGTGGAGATTGAAATGCAAGATTTATTTACTGAAAACCAATACACCGGATTGATACTACGAAGAAGAATAAGACCACAAATAAAACCCTTAAAAAATCTAATCAAACCAAGTAAGACTAAATAATATTTAATGAAAAATATTTGGTTCACGTGCAAAAGCAATCACGAATTTAAATTAAATAAATGTAAATGTATGTCAAATATCACGTTCGCATTTTTGCTTATTTATTTTTTGTGATTCTATATTTACTTATTTAAGTCAAGAAGTTAAGACTTACAAAAAACGCTGTATAATTGTGTAAATGCATTGCATGCAAGAATAATGAGATAATAAGAAAACAGTACAATAAAAAACCTCACTGCAAAATTTATAACCAGTGCTTTCCAACTTGAATACTTTTTATATTCATTTATTTATTACGAAATAATGCTACATTTATTTCAGTAAACATAGTTAACCATAAGAAATAAAAAAATCCTTTTGTTTCTTTAATAAAATTCCATAAAATATATATTTCAATAAAGGCACAAATATCTAATTGTTCACCATGCGGAAGTGTTCAACGTAAGATGTATAAATATTTTGAATTATTTTTCGTTTAATGAGACATTGTAAATAAACGGCTTTAAGAGAAAGCCATTCGATGTAAAGAGTATAAGAGTTTAATTTTTAACGACGTGTTTCGGCTTCGCTGAAAAGATAATAATAAAAAGTGCAAAATTATTAACAAATTGTTGAGGCCATATTATCATATTTATAAATATTTTATTAAAAATATAAGAAAAACATGAAATGCTTATATATAAATATATATATATATATATATATATATATATATATATATATATATATATATATCTTTACAGGAGGAGGTCCACCTGGGATAATTTATAGTCTCCGACAACCTTATAAGGACCATTTAGTCCTAAGAAGCGTCTTATTCATTTTAATTAAAATTATTTTATTCCACTAAGGAAAAAAATCCATGGTAGAAATCAAAAAAATTGAAAACATTTCAAATTTTAGATTCACTTGTACAGTTTGCGAAATTCAGAACGGGCTGTGCGATTCTGCACGCAAGTCCTGTGTGACTGCGGCGGATCGCGCAAGTTTCCTACAGATGTCGTGTCGTGATATTCTGACCCCTACTTAAGATATTCTGACCTCTACTTAAGAAAAGCAATCAACACCTTAATCGCCGCGAGGTTGGAGCAATCCGCGAGAGCACCGCGGCGGCGCACTTCAAGGCGATCCGTTTCGAAGGCTTTCAACTTGTTTATATTCGCATCTCTGCAGTTCGAAACATAACAGTTTATTTAAAAATAAAAACGAGCTTAATTATACACGGTCATGTAAAGTTTCACACGTTTATCATTTTGATTACACTCGTTCAACGGTTATACTTATTACTTTCCAAAAAATAAAATGTAACATACACGTGTTGCTACATGAATTCAACTGAACAAAGAATAATAAAATTACAAATGAAATAAATCAAAGTGAACACTTAGTTATTGTAAGAAGCTGACGTCTGATTTAAGCGACAGCCGCATTTTGTTATATCAGTATATTGCATTTGATATATCTAGTACTACCGATTGCCTTGCTTTTATTGGATACTAGGAGATAATTTTGTATACTCAGATCCATAGGTATCACCACACATTGACTCCTTGGTCGTCTCCATGTAACTGCACCCAGGATGACTTAATAACAATTATTTCGACACGATTTTTCTTCTTTTTTGAGATCACTATTATTCCATTTATCTACATAACATCATATTCTTTCTCTACATAGTCAACCTTTGATGCTTCCAGTTATCACAAGCCCTGTTCATGTGATTCCTTACTCTTGACGTTATTTATTTATTTATTTATATACAGAATCGAAACTCCAATATTTTTTACAAATATTTAGAAACATAGAGTATACATAAATATACAATAAATAGAGAAGATAATAAAAAATAAAAATAACACAATAAAATTAGAAGATAACACGTATCTAAGATCGTTATAAAAGTATCAAAGATCGTTATAAAAGTATCAAAGATCGTTTTAAAAGTATTCCTTATCAAAATATGTTATATGGTAAATACATACATATCTGTAACATAAACCAAAATTGACTTGATCAACCGTAAAAAAAAGACTTTTAATTGATTTTAAAGTAATAATATTAAAGATAAAACATATTTTGAAGTAGTCCTTAAATTAAAATTTATTATTTGATCATTGGTTTATACATTCTTGGATGACCATCAGGAGGATTATCAGCAGGCGGACGATGTCAACTTCTTTCAAAGTCGGGGTCATCGCGACTTCGCTGGAGTCTCTCATGGAGCCTCAAGTGTGGCCTGAAAGGACCATCGTTCAACCCTGGATACGCATAAGACGAAAGAATCGCAGTGAACAGTGGTTGAAACCAACTTGAGTGAAGATATTGACATATTTAGTGTTATATTGCTTTAAATTCAGTACTGGTGTTTATGGAGGCGAAATGTTACACGTTTTATTTTGTGACAATAATGCCTTGTTATTTGTGAGTCAATCATGATATACTTATGACAGGGTTTTTGTTGTTACAAGTCAAACTGTTTATCTTGAGTCTCCTGACGCTAGTTCTGAGTGTGAGGTCAGTGATACTAAATGTGTCTATAAATTTACATCACCACATTTATGGTACCTATTGTATTTATATTTTATAGTATATTATTGTATTTATATTATTTTACTTCAGAAATGCATTGAATTGATAAAATTTGTAATGTTTCTGCAAGGAAAAAAATAAATAAAATTGAAATTGAAATTATTTGAAATTATTGAACCATTTGAGTTAGGTGAAACATAAAAATTCATCGGAGTAAATCAGAAAGATTTAAAAGTTGTGCCTATGAAATCTGGAAAATTGTCTGTCAATTTGAGAAGAATGATTGTTTCTGTCAATCTTGAAAAACAATGGAGTAAATTGGAAAAGTTTCGTTTCTTTGAAAGCCCATTTACATGCAAATATGCGGGAAAAATAATGGAAATCTTATGACGTTTATATCAATAAATCAATTGAAAATAATTTAAAAAAATAAATCGTGAAAAGAAGAATGTGTATCATATTTATGCCATTGTAAGTGTTACGAATCTTGCATTTCATGTCTTTTTGATGTGTATATATTATTGTACTCTTATTATACAAAAATATATTGTTTGTGAAAAGTAAGAAAAAAAAAAATAATTGACATAAGCTCACCCGATATACACATTTGAATTAAGCAAGTAGATAGAAATATTAAAAAAAAAAAAAAAATTAACACGTAAGTATAAGCGAAAAATAACAATAAAAAAAACATATTTTTTAAATGATAAGAGGTAAATTTTCAATTTAATAATTAACAATCATTTCCTTTCTATATTAATTTTATGCCTTGTGGAAGCTTTGTTAGAATGTTTCAATAATTTATCGACTCTGCTTATTCTCAAATTTTAACCAAAAGTAACACAATATTTGCAATATTTATCTTCTTCTTCTTCTTCGTATCAGCGACGTCAAATTTTTTTGTCCCAATATCTGTCAAAATCGATAGTGCGTGTGCTGTCCAGCATTAGATCTAGGGATAGCTAGTCATGCATTTGGGACAGGATCTTAGGTGTGAGGCGGTCTGCAGGTTTCCAACAGTCACACAACAGTGACTCTCCCCACCAGAGCACTTTCCACCGTTCGAGATTGTCCTTTGTTTTGCCGACTCCTGTTCTTAGGTTGTTCAGGGAACTTTAGGTTTGTCAGCCGAGGTTCTTGCCAGATATTATAAATGTAGTTACAATGTTAAAATGTGAATTTTTCTTTACTTTCACAGTGAATGGGGCATGGTCACAATGGTCCCAGTGGTCCGAATGCAGATGCCCTGGTCAGGCGCCCCAAGGGCAGCGCCGCACTCGCTCCTGCACCGACCCTCAGCCCCTGAACGGGGGCCAGCCCTGCAGGGGACCCGCGCTGCAGCGGTCCCAGGATTGCCTGCCCTGCCATAACGGTAAAAATTACTTACACTCGACCATAATATATTAATAGCACCGACTTCATCTAGTTTCTGAAGCTTAGCAACATTAAGTGCAGATAGTACTTAAGAAAAAGTTCGCTTGGAAACACCGCGTATCACGGGTTAAGACCAAATGATTTAACCCTCGGGAGTTTCACACTAACCGCATAATACTTATCATCATCCTCCTATAAAAACCTTGATTACTATTGTAAATATTTAAATATGTCTCAGATACTGTAACAGCCTTTGTCTTTAAGTCACAATTGTCTCGCACTTGAATGCCGTTGAGAACAATGAGTACATTTGATATGAGCAATAATTATTTCCTAAAAGAAAGTTATATACATACTTTATGCTCTCAGTATATACTAATAACCCTTCGAAATATGCTACAGTTAACCTTATTTCTTTCAATAATATTGTTTTTTAAGGCTTACTAATATATGTTTATGTGTTAACGCTTACCACGGACAGATGGATATTCATTTGACACAATATCATACGATAAAACGGAATCACTTTTGGGTAAGTAAAATACTGTACTGTACATTCGATCTCTGAAAATTAGTTTGGCGTCTTACATTTAGGAGATGGTAGTTAAAAAAAACACAACAATTATCTATGTAAAATAATAAACTGAATAAAAAGGATATTCACAAAGTGGACATTTTGAAAGAAAGTTTAGCAATGGAGTAGATTTTTTTCGTGCGTGCATTATTATATCTACGTGTGTACATTATTTTTTACATAAAAAAATATTTAGATTTCTTTGATTCAAGAGCTTAATTTTGGATGATATACTTCATTTACTCTTTAATTAAAAAATCTCAAAGACAGTAATAATTTTAACACACGCTTAATCATAATTTTAGAATTAATTTTAATTAAAAAATTAATAAATTAAAAATATTTTGTTCTGATTCACAATCACGAATCAAAACTAAATAATTTTAATTTATCAATTTTTTAATTAAAATTAATTCTAAAATTATAATTATGCAGTTTCACCAAGTATTGTCAGTTGATAACCTTAATGTTACACTCTTAATCACATTTCAAAATGGTTTTTCAATGAATAAAAACCATATAGTCAATAATAAATTTGTGTTATTATGGAAACCTAAAAAGTATAGAAAGTAATTAGTCATACTCGTATAAAACTTGTACAAAACGACCCCAGTGTGGAATTATCCATATTTTTTGGCTAATTACTTTTTTTTTTTTACTCGTATTTGAAAACTATATTACACTTAAGTGAACATTCTTTTCATATGATTTTCGAGTTGCTTATATTATGTTTCAGGCGTGACAAGTGGGCGGTGGAGCGCATGGTCGGAGTGGTCTCGCTGTGGGCGGGATTGTCGCCAGGCACGACGACGTCAGTGCGCGGGCGGCGATGGCTGCGCGGGCCGGGCACTGCAGCTAGCACCGTGCACGGGAGGACTATGCACGCACCTGCACGTGCCGCAAGAAGGTAAGCACCCCTAGTATTTTATCCCATTATGAGATATGGCGTCGTGGTTTGTGAGCGGTTCGTGGAGGACATTGCGTCTCGAGGTCTGGAGCGTGTTGGTGGCGCTGCGCTGGCGTGCTCTGTCAACGCAGTGTTAAGTATTTATGCTAAATAAGTAACGTATAAGTTGCAGCAACCCTTTTTAATTACGTATGAAAAAGAATACAGAATATACACTGGTTTCTGGGATCATCAACGGATCTATCAACGAGTGTCTGACTATTACGAACATTTGGGTCGTCCATCGCAAATGGCTGCTGCGCCAACAGTGAGCTTTTTAGCGAGGTGTCGTTTGTGCGGCGGGTTGGGAGAAGGATCAATTAACACGATAGTGATACTTTCTTTTCGTACGCCTCTAATAAGAGGGACGACAATTTTTGATATCTTGGCGTACAGGTCACTGACAGTGGTATCTTGCAGTGAGAGCTTGCTGCTCATCTTAGCGATCAAATGCAATCAAAGTGTAGTATGCTCGATCAAAAGAAATTGTATTATTCTCATTATTTTAAACGTCTGTCTATCCACTAACAAACACAGTTGTATGCAAATGGGTTGCAAGAAAAGGTTGTTTCGAATAATATTATAGTATATTAGGTATTGAATTCTTATATTAAATTAATGAAGGTAATGTGGCAACTTTCAATCCTATAGTTGGGCAATGAACTCATGTGATTGTAGATATGTATTGCATATGTCACAGTGAGTATTGCATATATATTTTATACTAGCATCCTCCTCTCTTTCAAAAAAGGTGTTATTCAGTCGCGTGATGGCAGGATTAGGAGCAAATTGATAACACAGACTTTTTCAGAAGCACATTGACATATATTTACAATAAAACATTACAAATTTAGGGCTTGACCTAGTCACAGCATTAGGCCGAGCCACAATACAATATGCTGTCGCCGACGGTTGGGACACAACTGGCGTGATGGGCTGTCTCACTGGTGCCACAGCGGCAGTCTATATAACTAGTCCCAATATGACGGACACATAAATGTATGACAACAGAAATAAGAGACGAAAGATTGTAAATCGAGGTTTTCGGTATCAGTCAGCAAGGGCTACATCATGCTGATGTCAATACAACCTACAGCTAATCTTTGTTCGAGCCACTTGAATTTCATCGTCGTCCTAGAATGCCATTGGAAACATGACATAAGTGGCTGTTCTTTTTCACAAATATTCAATGGAATCTGAATTTGATTGAGTACATCATCAAATAAGTTAATTTGTAGTTTGTAAGTTATCTCATATTATAGCTAGAGTTTTTTCTGTATGTATTATAACTGTGTAAATGCTCTTTAAATAATATAATTAACTTAAAATTTTCATGTCTGAATTTAAAATATGTTTAATTGTTTTGCATAAATACTTCTATACTTAAGACACCTCTGAATTTCAGATTACTTATTTCCATTAATAATGAGCGTTTCATATCCATTTAGAGCGAGCGCAACTTTCTAAGTGGAAATCTTTTCAATTCGCTAATTCTTTAATGAAAAAAATTACAATCGTCAAATTGAAATTAAAAATTTATGCGAATGATAATTCGCTCCGTTCGGAGGACGCTCCCCCGAGAGAGACCGATGGGCGGACCCACTGCCAGCCTACCGTCTCCCGTAACAGTATTATTAGCACAGAGAAACAGCCTAATTTACTTGTGTAAATACTGGAATCTGCTTACGGGT
The DNA here is from genome assembly GCA_022606575.1 of Glossosoma conforme. Taxonomy (NCBI): domain Eukaryota; kingdom Metazoa; phylum Arthropoda; class Insecta; order Trichoptera; family Glossosomatidae; genus Glossosoma; species Glossosoma conforme. Next base: position 1,843,854 of record JAGTXR010000065.1, on the reverse strand, counting down.
TTCATTTGTGTTTACCTTCGAGCGAATTTCAGAGGGCCAGACGGCTTTCCTTTAAGTGTAAGGAAAATAGCCGATGAAGCAATTTGAAAACGTTCATATTGTTTATTTAATTTGATGAGTTTTTTTTTTAATCCAATCCTTTTCCGAGCGATGTTTTCAAACACCCCGAGTAAACAATAATTTATAATATTATTCTGAAGCATTGTAACGTAGAGATGGTTATGCTGTTGATTTGTATCAGCGTTTTTTACGGCTTAACAAAATAAACTGATATTTACGATTATGAATAAAACAGTATTATACGAGGTTGAGTATCATGAAAAATAATATAATCGTTCTTTTTTCTCAAAAAGTTAAATTTAAAAATATTGTTGTTTGCTAAATGTTCCCTTAGTCTTCTTCTTCTTTGTCTAGATCATTGATTTGTAATTAATGATTTCCATCATCATGTAAAATGAATCACCAAATATCTTTTCACTTTTCGTTTCATAAGTGTTTGTTGAAACGAAAGGTAAAAAGATATTCTTAATCATATAAACACCCTTCATTATATTCCCCATATAAATTTGAGAGACATAAAGGTTCTTTAATCTGTATAAAACAAACGCAAGTTTTTAAAAAATGATTCACTTTAAGTTTATGCAATAGAAAGCGTGCCAAAAAAAATCTCTTCGTTTTTCTGATTTCATCTTTCTAATTTAATAAATGAATATAATTTTTCTCTATAAGTTTTAAATATAGTTTTTGTTTAGTTCATTTATAAATTTAGGTCATAGAAAACACAAATTTTTGAACTTTTAAAAGCAGACAATCCCTCTAATGACGAAAAAGATTGTTAAACATTTGGTACGTGAATATAAAACATACTTCTGTATTTTTTTAAATATATTTGATCCTCATTTTATTTTAAAAATCAAACATATAAATCCATTATATAAATCATAATTTTAATGAATTCTCTTTGGTTTTAATCTAGCTGAAATAATCCTGTTGATTTAAATTTTAATGCAGACTTTTCATTTTTTGAAGATCACTGAAAATATATATGAAAATTTTTCCTGTAAGAAATTCTCCTTTGACATAATATTTTGCGAGGAAAAAGTTTCGAAGAAAATTCGAGGACATTTGAGGCACAAGCGAGAGAGGAACAAACCGAAAAACCACCAGGTTCTTTATGGGCGTCATTAAACGGCCATCTTCGGAACCTCGGCCGAGCTTATGCGGACAAAAAACTTAGGACTTCTCATTTATAAAAGCTTTTCTTGCGGCCTGGGGTTGTTTATTTAGCAAAAAAATATGAAAGCTCCGCGCGTAAAAAGTTCACGATATTAAATGAAAAAAATATCATTTTTATCCTTTTTATAAGCGCATTCTTATGAAACACGTGTTGGTAATATTGTTACATATATTTTAACGTAAATCGTCTTTAAAACCGATAAGTAAAGGCCATCTGCTAATACAGCGTGCTTAAAAAAGACGATTTACGAGTATATAGTTTTTGGTCACCCTTACGCATAGCGTATGAGCGAGATGCCGCTCTGTGGAAAGGTTGGCTTGACGTTTCATGTACTTTCAGTTGCTTTTCTGAAACTTTCCATTTTATAACATTTGATCCATTCAAGAGATCCACTATTGATTCCATTATTAGTTTAATTTTTTAGATATATAATCAAACATTTATAACTAATATATTATTTTTACCTTTTAAATAGTTTAACACTATAAATAGTACTATTCTTATCCGACGTAATTAATAAATAATATATTTTTAACGTTATTTCATATTTTTTGACTGATTCGTCACAAAAATTTATTATTTTGAAGCGTTTATTTAATGGCAGATGTGTTACTCAAAGGTTAACTGTTACACTTATTTTTGGAAAGCATTATACTAGAAAAGTTTGAAGTAAGCCATACCGTATAATCTACGAGTTTATAAACAGAAGCTGACTCTAGAAAGGAAGTCTACATTAAGCTTTCAAATCCAGTATAAATAACCGGTATCAATAAATAAAATTTAATTAAAATTGGAATATTTTAATTTTACATAAGAATCTCTATGGAATAATTTGTTCTACATATTATTCTAAATTAATAGGCAACCCATGACATGTGTTTTTTTTTGTAATGGATATTTTTTATGTACAATGACAGCTTTTCATAAATCGCTCACTTATATATTGTTATTTTGGTTTGAACCACCTCCTAGGATTCATTTATACCAATCCTCGAGAGCATCAGGATATTTGGGATGTACGAGTTAATCTCAACGGGCTTTAGAATAAATAACAATATTTCATTGTTGTCACTGTGGATATCCGTGTATGCTTGAAATGAATTTAAATAATGACAACCGTATGTATGTTAACAATTTGAATATCATTATTGAAGACAATAAAAATTTAAATTGCGGTGCGGCGAAAGCGCTTCGAATTCTTGTGAAACGCAAAGAATTCAGCATTTTATTGTTTGAATTTATTGTTTTACTGTTCCGAATACCACTGCACTTAATTCTAGTGCGCATCATTTATTCCCCGCTGCGCTCGCATCGGTCGTTGCATTCCGTCTCAGTGAGATGCATCATTCATGGTTGAGCAATAACTTAGAGGAACTGAAAGGTTGGAAGGTCTTTCACGACCTTGCGTCGCACGCAGATTCAAATTCGAACATTAAAAAATCATCGATAGTAAAATATGTTGAAATTAAAAACAAACTTTATTATTACTTGATCAATATTAAAAATACACACACTAATTATCGTACTTTTAATAAATTTGACCTTAATGTGTTGCTTCAAAAATAAATATCATTACATTCCAACTCGTCATGATTTTCTTCCAACATAACTTTGAAACCTTTTCTTGATCTTTTTCAACTCCTCCGTTCCCTTTTTCCCATCACTTATCATCATATTATTATCATTCCATGTCCGATCTTTAGTTAAAGCATATGGTCGACACAATCTAGTCTCACGAATTTATATCAACCGCTTTGGTCTTTGACTAATTTTATGTCAGGTATGTCTCTTGCAGCTCCGTCGAATACATTATATTCCTAATATATAGGTGACTTTCAAGAATGGAGAGAGCCCAAAAGTTACTAGAAAAGGCAACTGTAGTTCATGTTTTCTTCAGGATATAAAGAATATTTCCCAGTCATGTATATATTTCTCATTCAAGTCGATTGGATGCTATCTTGTCTACTCTATGATCTCACAAAGTCAAAACATCGCTTTTTCGTTCATTTCATTTTGTTTTACTTAACTTTATTTTAAACATCTCGTTATTCTTTTTATTTGTATTTTTTCATATCCATTTATTTCTGAAAATGCACGTAAATAATTCATTTTAGGTTTCGCTATAAGCTTAGATCTAAAGTATACAGTAATCCATTTGATTAATTCTCCACCGTGTTGCGTGTCATCTGACGAAGATTCTCATTCACCAAACAGTTGCCAAGTCTCACATTCACAAGCAAAAGCACCACTTTACGCGCTGAAAGATTTCCCAAAGCGCTGGCGTCACGGCGCCCGCCCCCGGAAGCGTCCCTCCTGAAGCTTCAGCGACCGCTGAAATAAAAGAATAATTTATGGCGCTGGCCCAATGCAATGATTGTCCCATAGAAGTGGCTGGCAAGCTACTAAATCTATATACGTGCTGGTGTACCTGCACCTCGGTGGATGCTGTTTTCAAAGCACTGCGGTGTGTGAAAGCTTTTCGGATTTATTCATACGCTCGTCTTGAATGGTAGAAGCGCGCTCTGGGTCTTTTATTTACGAGACTGATACGAATGCATTGAGTGAAAAAGAAACCCAAAGGAAAGCACTGCATTAAGCATTGAAACAATATATATCCATCTAGAAATTCAGATCGTTGAAGGCAAGGAAAAAACATTGTAAATATATCATAAATCGATAATGATTGTTTTAACACGGATCACAATAAATACATATCATAAACATGGATTACTCAACTTGATCCCTGATAAAAGCAGTAAAATATATTTATATCTATCGTATAATTAAAATGAGGTTCTCAGAATAATCAAGGAAGATAGGCAACTAATAAGAACCATCTCAGAGAGGCAAGCCCGATGGATTGGTCACATCATGCGCCACGATGGTCTTCTTCACGATATTGTGGAGGGGATGGTTGAGGGTAGAAACTGTAGAGGGCACCCTAGACGGGAGTATTTGCAGCAAGTATTCGAGGACATGAATTGTAGCGCTTATGCTGAGCTGAAAAGGGTTGCGGAGGACCGAGAGGAATGGAGATCAAGATGCAAGATTCTGTTGCTGCAAACCAATCCACCGGATTGATACTACAAAGAAGAATTAAAATGAATGCTCAAATTTAAAATTACAATGCTCATTGCTTTATTATAACCATTCAAAATTAAACATAAAATTAAAATTAATATATTTTCATAGATGATCTTTGTAACGAATTCAAGTTAATACCACGAAATTTTGAAAAAGAACCTATTATGGTAATTTGGTTTTTCTTAATATCACATTTGCAATCATGAAGACTCATAGAGGCATTGTTGTATTTTTCATTGCGCGTTGTTTGACTAATAACAAAATTTATAAATAATAACGAAAAAACAATAGTCTGCGGTAATGATTCAGTTCCATCATAATGCTTAGACTGGTGTAATGGCATGTTATCATCGGGCGTGTGAATACTCGGAGTGCGACTTTGCGTTGCATATTTCCCGTCTCAAAATAGAATATTCCAGAAGTTCTGGATGCTAAACTCCTCCAGTATGTGAGCGTAGAACTACTAGAAGTATTCCAATAACCAAGACGGTAAATTCTTCCGCACGTGTTTCGCAATTAGGAACACATTTGGTTGTGAAACTAATCATTTACACTATGACGAGAAATGGAGGCTAATTATCGGGGAGTATTCGGGGAATCTTCATGGCGTCACATTCCTCCACAGTCTGTGCGATCATTAGGTAAATGTTGTTTGTGGCAAGTCTACCGTGGAGTGACTGGTGACTTTGAAAAATGGCCAAAGACAGCAGTCAAAACAACTTCGTTGCGATAAATATTTATTTTATTATATTGCAGGAACTATAAATAAATAAATTTAAATGTGTTAAGTCAAGAGAATTTCAAATTCAAAATTATAAAAGTTAAATGGATTTTTAAATTTTTATTAGAATATTTTTTCATACTCTTATCTTATATTATAGATCATCAGATCACTGGTTGTAATGTCCGCGTACGATTTACAAGTAGTTGTTTTCATCCATTCAGTCTATAGTTCGGTTCGAGACACGAGTGGTACAATAAATAAATAGACTCTCGGTAACTAATAATATAAAAAGCTTGTGAATAAATGTTGACAGATTGAATATTAAAAATAATAATATATATACTCTGAATATATACTACAGAGACATCTATCATTATACGATGTTAACAATAGTATAAATACATAATCTTTTGCCTGTCCGTTCAGGTGGAGAAATAGTCGAGTGGACTGGGCGGTGTAAAAAGAACAGAGCAAAGGTTGGTTCCAAGGCTCATGGCTCTAATCCCGCGCCTGCCGATTTTTTTCTGAATGAATTGATGCATATAAAATTTCGGCGACATTATTTCGGCGACATTATTTTGGCGGTCATTTTAAGATAGTGAAACTTGACAACAAAAGTAGACATTCTAACAGGTGAAAAAACATGGTCGAGAACGCAATCTCACTGATATGTTTAAATTAAATTTTCTATTGCATTATTTTTTTCAATTTAATACAAACCAATTTTCGACTTTTGCAATTTTTTCAATACTTTATACGAGTATAAACATTTTTACCGTTTTTGCTTCATTTATTGATGATCAATCTTGGTATTGAAAAATACCGCACAATTCATAATTTTATCAAGCTGAAATTTTGCACATCGACTTGATGTCGTTGACAATGCATTTTCTGCATTTTTTTTCTTTTATATCGTCCACTGTTGTAGGAGTTATCGTCAAACACACTTCCCATCATACGATGAAACTTATTAAATTTTACACATGGACTTGACGTGGTTAACTATGCATTATTATATTTTTATTTAATTATAAAACATTTATTTTTCCGGCTGGACGACCATCGAGATTTACAAAGTCATTCTTCGTTTTTTTATTTGTCACGGATTTTTTCCTATAGTGTTTGCGATGATTTTTGATACAACTTTAATAATTTTTGTACAACGAATATATAGTTTAGGCCTTGTAAGCATTGGGTTAGTCATCCAAACTTATGAAAACTCTTTAGTAGCCTTGACTGCAAATAAGAGTGTGGTCGACGGAGCTCCGACAAGTAAAACTGACATAACATGAGATAAAGCTCTGTGGCGGCACTTGTTTATAACCTTTCTCCTGCACCCACCCACAACCGACAAACTCATCTTACACTTGCTGAACATCCATACAAAATTAATGTTTGTCGACCAAGAACTGGCCGTTTCCAAAGTTCCTTCCTTAATGCCACCGGTAAGCTTTGGAATGCTCTTCCAGCGTCTGTGTTTCCTCGTTCCTTTAATCTTTTTTTTTTTTTTTTTTTTTTTTTTATTATACTGGAAGGCTTTAAATGATTTATTCACGATACCCAACAACGCCCTGAAAAGGACGCCCGTACCTTGTCTGTACGCGTCGCGCCTTAAGAACGGCGCCCGATGGGCCTGTGCGGGACTCGTTCCTCGTCATAGGGAGGACCATACCCGCTAAAAATTGCCTCCCAGTGCCTCTACTGACCCCGGTGTATCGCCGTCAGGCATTAGCTTCAGGGTCAGCTTCATTGGCCTTGCTGTAACGTTGTTGTATCGCTTAGCCGTTAGTGTCGACGTGCGAGGGTTCAGCACGCCTCCTTAATCGTTCGGCGTCTTCTTTTTGCCGTAACACTGTTCCGAAGAATGTCGACCAGGCGTCCCAGTTGATTGGTGAACTCAACATGCTGGCCGCCATCCTTTCCGGAGACAGTGTGTCAAGGTCATTTGTCTGGCCCAAGAGCTGTTCCCTCTCTTTGTTCCACGCGGCGCAACCAAATATCGTATGCTCCGCGTCGTCGATGTCCGCATCGCAGTGATGGCAGGCGGGTGTCTTCTCCTTTCCTTTAATCTGGATCTCTTCAAGAAACAGATAAATATACACTAACAATCTCCACAGCCCACACACAACCACAAACACAACACACAATTTCCGCATGCGCCTCCCTGACAGAGCGTCATAGAGTGCACTGGTCTTGAGCGGCTGTGCTCTCCTGCATGCGATTACATAAAAAATAAACCGTATGCTTCAGTTAGCGGAGTGAGCATGTAATAGAGAAAATGATAATGATGATACTTATTGGTAACTTTTTGCCATATACCGTCGTGCTATATTTCCTTAACATCAGATGATCACATTCCACGTTTGGTGTTCTCCCAGATGCATTCATTTATATATAAAAAAGCGTATGATTTTAGTAAATCACCAAGTTCAAGTAAATACATATGCATGAGCAGATAACATCATGCAATGTTTGTTTTCGTGGGTTCATGTTATCTTCAACTTGGTCCGCCGTCCGCCCTAAGCTGTTTGCCCGCATACTAATGTTCCGTAAAATGAAAAACGAAACCTTTGCAATCGAGCGAGCCGCAATAATACTCGTACATATTCGTATAAGAGAATACCACTAGACGGAGTACGAAGGATATCATCAATGCATTATATGACGCTTCCCATTTTGAGAACTACGGCTAATCTTTGAACAAACCAACGATAAATGACCAAGATATATTTTTAAGTGGTTCTTCTTTATTAATAGGTAATTGCAAACATTCAGACTATTCACAAATTAGTCTCAAATCATCCGCAGATGCTAACGATAAATATTTATGAAAAATTTAAAACTGTATGTCTGTATTAAGAATTATCATCTAAATTGAAGTCGTATAATCCTCGAGAAGCTCAGTAATAGTTATAATGCTAAATTGAATTTTACGCCATTTTTTTTTAATCTGATAGGCGTACCATTCAAATGCTAAGATCCATGACTTAACGGCAGAAAGCCTAAGACCAAATGACAGAACAAAATAAACAATACACGTATGTTTATTTTACATCCCATGTCTTGATAATCGAATATTGTTGAAGAATTTGTTAATTGTAGAAATGAACCTGAGCTGACTGGAAACATATTGATATCAGCATGTGTCTGCCATATTATCATTTGGGACTAGTTATATTCACTACCGCTCGTGGCGCGGGCGAGAGCCCATCCCGATCGCGGAGCCCAGTTGTGCCCTGCCCGTCGGCGATAGCATATTGTATTATGGCTCGGGCAACTGCTGTGACTTGGTCCAGGCCACAAGCTTTGCTTATACAAATAAAGTTTATCATAAATATATGTCAATGTGATTCTGAAAAAGTCTTTGTTTTGCTGACATGCTCCTCATCGTGCCATCACGCGACGGAATAACAACCTTTTGTGAGAGAAGGTGATGTTAATATATATATACAACCATATGAAATGGTCATTTTTTATTAAAATTAACTTTCAAGATATATAACTGAAGATCACACTCAAATACCAACAATTTAATTTATACAAGGAGAGTATATCCAATATAATGTTGAGTATGTGATACTCGTAGATATTTATGGTAAAAATAATTAACAAACAAAAAAATCGAGATCTTTGGTGATTGATCCCGTGTCCTATCCCAACACAGTCGATCGCTTCAACCTTTCGGTCATACCTTCCGCAGATGTCCGGACAGCCGCATAGATAGACGGATATAATAGATATCTAGACGCATATAGCGCCATACTGTGTGCAACTATCCATAAACTGCGCGCCGTGGAACAGTTCAATTGAATCCACAATATGGCCGGCTACCGGTCCATTATGATAGGCGGACGAATTTGCATGAGAATTTGAAATATTTACAGTTCTGCTGATCATACCGCGCGTTACTGCACCCAGCGCACCAGCACATAACCCGGCATCCCTCCTTTACAAATGCAACGGTCAAAGGGAAAACATACGTGCTGTATTAAAGTGCTAGTACTAAAAGTAACAAAGGGCCAGTACATATTTTTTCAACGCATGCAAAAGAAAATAACGCCACATGTTAATGAAGAAATTTTATCACAGGATTGTATGTCGTCTAGCATTTTTAAAATGCTTGCGCTTTGTATGGAGATTATTGACTCCTGATTGTTTATTAACCACAGCTCTTGTAATCATAAACCATTCACAAATCACAGATTTTTTTGTTAAGAAACGGCTCACAAAGAGGACCCCATTGATTGTGTAACTTAATTGTATTTAGATATATAATCATTAATTAAATTATGCTTTGAGACTTGGGAGTAATATAAACGTTATGATAATGAGCTGTGTTGCCAAAACACTTGTTTGGAGCATCTTAATGTACCCCTGTGAGACATGGTGCTTATCTGAAAGTGATAAAAAAAGACTAGAGGCTTTTGAGATGTGGTCGTACAGAAGAATTCTCGGAATTTCCTGGAGAGACCACGTCACGAACAATGAGATTCTCAGAATTATCAAGGAAGATAGGCAACTAATAAGAACCATCTCAGAGAGGCGAGCCCGATGGATTGGTCACATCATGCGCCACGATGGATTTCTTCACGATATTGTGGAGGGGATGGTTGAGGGTAAAAACTATAGAGGGCGCCCTAGACGGGAGTATTTGCAGCAAGTATTCGAGGACATGAACTGTAGCGCTTATGCTGAGCTGAAAAGGGTTGCGGAGGACCGAGAGGAATGGAGATCGAGATGCAAGATTCTGTTGCTGCAAACCAATCCACCGGATTGATACTACGAAGAAGAATGAGCTGTTAATATTGTTTTAAATTTATTGAAACATGTCATTCATTATCATCTGCCTGTATCCGTCCACTGTTGAACGTAAGCCTCGCGCATAAGACTCCATCCTCTTCGATTCTCTGTTATCCGCATCCAGGTCACTCCCACTATTCTTCTTACGTCGTCAGTCCATCTCTCGGTCGGCCGACGCTTCGTTTGCCAGTTCTTGGACGACATGCCATTACCTTTCTTCTCCATCGACCGTCGTCTCTTCGACAGACATTTCCTACTCATTGCCACTTGAGTGTACCTATTCGTTGGGTAGCATCTACTACTTAACTTCTACTGCGTATTTCCTCGTTTCTGATGGTTAGATAGTCTGACCTCCGTCGAATTTAGTAGTATAGTTTGATAATATTTGAGAAATACCACCAATATCTTTATATTATATAAAGCAAATGAAGGTCGACTGTATTTAAAACATTTTTTAAATTTGGTGTACACGTTTTTCATTTGGGCTGTTTTCGTGGTGCAACGAAACGGCCCCCGTGCCGATAATGTGTATGCAAAGTGACACAAAGCCAGGTGCGTGAGGGAGGGATCGCTGACTGTTCGGACCAGGTAGCGGGAGCATCGCTAAAAATACAAACTGTAAAGCCTCGGTTAGTTACGCACAAATATATTAAGCACTTATCGCGACGGTCATTACTGCTGCAACAATGTAAAATGCACGCTACTAAACTAAAACACAAACGGAAATTTCGGTGTTTTACTATTAAAATTATATATGTGTATTATTTATAATAATGGCGTACAACACTAGATTTGTTGATAATGTATTCATTTTTTGGAATACGTTAGATTAGCTAGATATTATTATTTCTTAGTTCTACAAAATCTATTTGTTTTATTTGATTAGCATACAATAGAAATCTCTCGAAAAACGAATATAACTAACAATTGCATTCTCGTTACACACGCAGAGATTTACTCCATTAAAACAAAGTGACGTACAGCATCTGTATCGTCCCGTTTTTAATAATAAATAATACATATTTGTTTGTTTACCTTGTTTTTACATGGATCACGTAAGATAAGTTATCTATTAGGAGACTGCAGTTTCGACTAACTCGTAGCCTTTCCTAATCTATCACTTTCTAAGAAATAACTGAGCTGCGATAGTACTTTATACGTTGGCAAACCCATTTTATGTATGAGAGGAGGTAGGGTGTGTCTATCAGAGAATTATAAGAGAGGGAGAGAGAAAGGGTTCCGTACTTATTTACGGATGTGAATCATGGCTTCTCATCAAAAGTAATTGCAGCCGTAAAATAGGTTTTTAAAGCATATGCCTTTGTAGAATACTGGAGGAACGATAATTTGAGTTGTGAGGAATGACAAGATGAGAGAGCGAACAAGGCAGACTTTTATTCTAAAGTTTGTCAAAAAGCGAAGGTGGATCTGGTTGGTACACATACTTAGGATGTCGCAGAAGATTATAAAGTAAAGCTGCCTTTTCTTCAAGCCCTAGTACTCACGGAAGGCTGTCAGAAACTATGCATATAATTTACATTGCGAGGACCACGGAGGCTGACATAGCATTGTGGCAGCAGTTCATGACGACTATATGTTAGGGTAGCGGGCATTTTGGTAATGATGATAATTTAAAGTAGTGATTTACCGATGCCATTCGTAGTGTTACACGCAATTAAATAAAATATTTGACACATTTTGGTTTAAGTAAGAAATAATTAAAGCTATGTATGAATAACAAATAAAAATGTAATTCAATGTCTCATTATTTCCGGCCAAACTACACAGTGAAACGGTTCTTTAAAAGTGATAGATTTTCATCGATCGTGAAGTAGACAATCAAATATAAATTGCCGATGGCTTTGCGCGTCTGGAAGTAAAAAATAAATAGTAAAAGAAATCAAGAGCGTAATAAAAACATTCGCCGGACGAGTTGGTCGGTGTGAGAAGCAATTTGAATTTCAAATATGGCCGGCCATGGAAAATGCAGACGGAAAAAACGCATCACAACTCAGACAGACGTGCAGAAGAATGACAGTTTTTTTATAGTACTTTGTACGATACTTTGGTTTTTCAATTTAACAGTTTGTCACCGTCGATGGAGCTTGCTTATTATTTACTTTGCAATTGTACTTGAGTGTGTGAGAATAATGAGTAGTTAAGCTTTGATGGAAAGCTCCGCTGAGACTATACGCTAGCATTTTCATTTGGAACAGTTCGTAATTGGGACTGAAAGATATAGCGATCAAGTGTTTCCATGTAATTTAATAATTTATGTAATATAAATAAAATTTGACACCTATATCATTATCCCTTATATGAAAAACGGGTTTTTATTGTTTTTTTTTATAATATTTAAAAAATGTACCAGTTGTTATGTTACCTACTTAATTTATATTTAGAATTATTATGACTTAATTGGTTTGAGCCAAACCATACACATTAAATTGAATATGCTTCCTATACAAAAGCTGCCCCCTTCTTAGGTCATCAGGCTTCTGCCTTGAACGCTTTAGAGATCTGTAAATGTTCCCGGATGAATCTTCATGTGCATATGTGTCATTGGACGAAAAATGGACACTGGCAGTAGACAAAATTGAGTGGCGGCATTTTGTCGTATACATATGGAACGGATATGTAAGATGAAAACATTGATAATAATGGACGATAATTTAAATAAAAATAAAAGGCAATGCCTTATAAAAACAATTATTAGTCGTACAATTTATCACTTAGATTTAACATGGGTCACACTGAGCACTGCTTAATCACTTGCTGGAAGACTGCAGTTTCGCCCTCAATAAAAACTCCACCTGTCATACCTAAAACAAGGTTTGAAATATGTTTCTATTAAATATCGAATTGTATCTCAAAGTGAATGCTAACAATATAAATTACAGTACAATTTAACGTTTACAAACAATCAGTTGAACTAGACTCCCCTCAAGCGAAATGTCAACGTCTCCTCGCAAGACAAATTAGTATGAGCTCTGCAAAGAGTAAGCAGACCAATACATGAAGCAGGTCCTGCCTCCACCAGAGGAGTCCCCCTTGGTCATGGAGAGGAGCCTCCTACCCCTGATGTCCAGCGCCCCCTTCACTGCGGCCATTAGGAGACTGATTCACGGAGCTAAAATGCTTCCATGTAATATGTCCACTGACTGTTTGCTCAGTGATTTTCGCTTTGACACGTCGTTATTTTGCAGCCACTTTAGATAATTTAAGTATTGCGTCATATACGCACGAATATATTGTAAAACGACATATCTATTAAACTGTTTACTGAATATATAATAAAAATATTATTTTATTTTATGTAGAAAACAGATAGTAATAAAATAATGATAATTACATAAGCACACGAGATCTTATAAAATAGCATCGTCATCATCAGTATGTATCCTTTCACTGTTGAACGTAAACCTTCCGCATGAGTCCCCATCCTCTTTGATCCTCTGCCTTCCGCATCTATCTATCCATATTTAATATACAACTTTTAAAACTTTCTAGTTTGTAAGAGACATTATGAATATTTTTCACCATTTATTAAACATGAACTACTATTAAAAACGCAATAATAAGAATTTACACCAATTATTATTATATATTTTTTACAATTCGTACATGCAACAAGTAATCTTTTGAATTCTTACCAAACAACTTTGTATGTTTCCTTCTCTCGTACATTTTGGATATATTTATCTCGGATATATAAAATAGGGTCGGTGGAATACAAATTAAACTGTCAGTTATAAAACTAGTATTTGAAGCATAAATGTACTTATCTGGTATATTTTCATATATCACATCGGTTTTTGTGTCTTTTAGCTGTCAGATGATGCATAAAAAAATATTCCAAGAATGTAGCAAAACAATATATCACGGCTACCGATTTCAACAGTAGGGGAATCTTAGACGGCATATATCGACTACCGATGCGAAAAGGTTACAAACAAATCAATGTATTACGTTACATAATATTAAGCATCATTTATGCATAATGTGTCCAGTTTTCGTTAGAACCCAGTAATAGGGTATAGTTTTTTTTTTCTAATGTTGTCTTTCATAAATTCATACATATTTTTTAACTTAATGGCTACATAGTTAAAAATACGAGTTACTTTACTAAAAATAATAACCATTGCTAGTTAAATATAATTTTAAAAAACTCAATAGAGAAAATAATCATGAATTTATTGATAAACGAATTTCTTTCGTAAATTTCAATGAATACATAAACTGCTTATGTAGGCGCCAACAAAATAATGTTTTAAAAACGCCAGAACGCGATTATTAATTCGCGATGTTTTGATAGAAAAATGCAATGAAGCATAATATCGCGTTATTTTTCAGCGTTCCAGCAATACACCGCAAACCTCTTTCATTTCCTTTTGTTTCCATACAAAGAACTCGCAAATCATTTATTCAATATATACAGCTTTTTATATCTCAGACATAAAATTTTATTGCAAATTTATTATTACGAAAACTGTACTCACCACCCTGCGGGTGGCGTACAACTTTTACAAGCACATATCTCTCAGATATTATCCCTTAACAGTTATATATACATTTCTTCCTCCCTTGAGTTTCGCTTTCAGGAACTAACCGTTAACATAAACCGAGTCTTGGAAGAATGGTTTTGATTCTCCCCTATTGAAAAAAGCTCGTCTCTCACAAAAGCTCGCTAGCGTAATTCTTGGCAGCTTAATAAGGTGATTACTGTCTGTTTATGGTCAAAAGACTGCCCCATGAGTTGAGTCATCCCGATGGCCAGAGATCCGGGAGGCGACAATTGGATTTTTATTTTGAGGGATTGATTATTGGCTTGTTTACAACCATGACGATGCCACATTACTCTGAAGCGCCAATCCAATAAAAAGTTATATGCGCATCTGTGCTTTCATTGAAAGATAATTTGTGAAGAAAAAATAAATGTGAAGAAACCCTACATTGTATTATATTGAACTTAATTTAAAGATGGTTTTAAATTTATTTGATCATATTATCATAGCAAAAAAAAAGTAATGTACTTTTAAGATAACTTTTACGCATTTACAATATATTTACCGATATTATCATAAAAGAACCAATTGTTTTGTAATTGGATAATAAATTATTGGTTTTGTATGTATTCACATACAGGAGAATACCGACAGATGGTGATAGTAATGCTGAAGTCTAATATGTCGATTCTGTGACGCTTACCATGTTATATATGGCTAAGCGCTACATACGATATCTTAATCCGCCAACGTAATCGACTACAGCCCGATATTCATGCATCATTCATTTATTACCAGAATCACTATAAATGGGTGGCGTTCACGGGACGATGTTTTAAAGTTATAAGAGAAACGATTTTATTTACATATTTTTTATTCTCCTAATTTGGTTTCTCAATACTTTCAATCCATTTGCTTTAAGCTGATCAATCATAAATATTGTATTTACCTTATGATGATTTTGCCAGTTATAACAGCAAATAAATTTTTTATATTGCGGCCGAATGATATTTTTAACACTTTTCGCATCGGTTGTCGGCATATGCCGTCATAATATTCCCTGACCGTTGACATCGGTTGACGTGATATATCGTTTTGCTACTTTCTTAGAATAGTTTTTTATGCAACATCTGATAGCTAAGGATACAAAAACCAATGTGTCATATGAAAATAGACAAGATAAGTACATTTATGCTTCAAATAGTAGTTTTATAATTGACAGTATAATTTGTATTCAAACCGAGCCGTAATGAAATGGTTAAATACGTCAACATAGATAATGCCTGTATTTTTAACAATTCTCTTAGTGTGTTTTATCTGTGATAAAATATGCATTCAGAATTATACTGGTTAAAAAATATTCTGCAAAAGTTTTGATTAAGTATACTTTTGGAGGCATAAATCTTATCAACATAATAGTTACTGCGTCATCATTTCGCGTAAGTGAATCATCTCATTTTACTTTATATACGGGCCATAAAAAAGCCCAACAACGCATAAAAAACAATGCCGCACAATAATACATATTATTCTGATAATGATAAACACAAAGCGGAATATATGAATTATTATAAACCCCGTAAATATTTATGCGGGTTCTTTGTTATTTCAAAGGAGCTTGTCGCTCCGCTTCTGGATATTTGATTTCCTCTCTTCCGAGCCTTGTTGGAGAAATGGCACTGCACGTATAGTAATGTGCACTTTTATATCCTGCGAACGGGAGCTTAAGATGACGTCATAATCGTTGCTTGTCTGATATCGTCCTATTGTGAACAAGAAGGCTGTGTGCGACTCATAGCCCTACATAAATATGTATGAATCAGTTCCCCGTACTGAATAGAGCCTTACAATATATATATATAGCATACAGTTCGCCCGTCTTCGTGAACATTCGCAGTGATACTTTGTGTCTGTGTGCGAGAAATTTCTTCATCGCTTTTATAAAAAGAAACTTTATGAATGCCTTCGTTTCGGCATTGGTATTTTTAAAGATGGCTTTTATGGTTATTTTGTGATTGGTATTGTGTATAGGAAGCTGCTCTGTAGCAAAAATATTATAAATATTCATTGACTTTCAAGCTTTTTGGAATATTTTGTTTTTGATGTATTTTATTTTTAGTACGAATATGTTCGTAGCGTATAAACGTTATGAATTAAAATAGATATTTTATGTTTTGATTTCTAGAAGGACTCACAAAACGGTCAATAAAAAACCATGAGACTTTATTTTTGTTTCAAATGATATATTTCAAATTAACATAATAATTTTTGTATGAACGCAAATTGAACATACGAATTGTTCACTCAAAAACCAGCTTACTATCTTAGTAAATATTTATTATAAAATTGTATTAAAGAGTTCCATGTAGTTGAATTTTTTTAAATATTTTTTTCATTTTTAAACTGTAATTCACAATAATGAGACAATGATGTCATGAACGAAGCACATTTTTTTATTCGTCCATTCGTATAAAATGCTTGAGTATGCATTTCTTTCGCCTAGTGCGCGGCGTGTTCAGAAATCCTGATATTTTGTTTGAAATTGGTTTGTTTGTCCCTGACAATTCTTTAAGGATAAGGAGGCACAGATTGTTTGTTCTTCCTAGAGGTAATACTAACCTGCCAGGGACTATGCCTCTTGGGAGAGTGATCAGACTGTTTAACGATATCGCCTCGAATATTGATATATTCCACTTGAGAGAAGCCCAGTTTCGACATGAGCTCCACGAATTTATTTATCAAAGTAATTTCGTGGAGTCTTCTGTTTAGCGGGCTCCGGGACTTTTAAAATGATTGTATTATTATTGTGTTATTTATAAATTGTTATTTATCCTGTATCCTGTTTTAGAAATGAATTAAATATTAAAGTTATTTGTAATGTTTCTAAAAGAAAAATAAATTGAAATTGAAATTGAAAATCGTTAACTTGATTTTAAACGGAAGTATATATATCACAATAAGACGTAAATATCACAAATAATATTTTAACATCTTCCATATCCGATCCTTAGCAAAATTATAAAGTCAATACAGATCACCAAAACATAGTTCTGTCGGCATCGATATCCTGACATTATCCAAAGTAATCTTTGCGACCGTAAGTCTGTACAAGAAGAAAACTATACATGTTTGAAGAAGATTGTGGCTTTTTATTGATCAATAATTTTAACGAGATTGAAAGATTGACTTGACGCTTTCAAAGTTTGTTTCATTTGAGTCATGAACGAAGGCTCCTAAAAAAAAAATATACGTGATAAAGGTTACTTTTTAATAGAGATAAACAATGATTAACATTTTGTGATCAGACCTCGGATATTATCGTATAATCCTCTCTAGAAAGAAGCTTACGTTCGAGCCGTCTGTTATCGTCAATTTTTTTTTTCATTTCGCATTCTATGCATTATCCACTATGATATGTTTTGCTGTCTTCTCAGTCAAAACTTTTCATCTAAACACAGGGGCATACAAGCGGAAGGATAAATTCATATTTTGCTCTGAGCCTGGAGATGGAAGACGCATCGCCAGGTCTGTCTGCGGAGCTGGTAGCGGCCAGAAGCCAGCAGGCAGAAACCATTGTATGTCAGATGATAACCAACGGCATTCGTCCGTCAGTTTTTGGGATAAAACATTTTCAGATAGAAAAATAACATTGTTGATGAAATTGAATGTAATAACAAGCGAAGGCAACAAGATTTATAGTTTCTCTCTTTCTCTCTATAACGAAGATCATATAATATGAAGACGCCAGATGATAACATAACATTCAAACCAATAATTTAAATTCCTCTTTAATATTATTACATAAGTGATATGTGATATTAAAAGAAATATATATGAAAGTATCAAGAGGATATTATATTCTCGTAGAAAGTTCCATGAAAGTTTTTGTTTAGTTATACTCACGGATAACGTTTAGCCAAAATGTTATGTTACACAAGTCTTAGTAATTTATCATAAAATGTATTCTAATATATATTTTTAAATTTAGTAATTGTTTATATCAAAATGCACAACGCAAGTATGTGTAGCATCTTTTTCTGTACCTATTCCCTAACTACTCGTAAAATATAAAGTCATCATTGTACTCAAATATTACTTAGTTCATTATACAGGTATGTATGTAAGCATATCCAGTTCTCAAGGATCGAATAAATAGCAGCTGATATATCTGAGAGATTTTATGAAGATTAGGTAATTTTTTCGTACGCTCCAAGATATGAAGCAATTGGGTCTATGATGCAACTTATTCTAAATATGTATATACTGGTTCATTGTTTATACATGAGTAGAGTCATGCAGGTTATGATTTGTCATTTCCAGATACTTATTGGTAATTAATTAAATCTTTTACCATTATATCACCATTACGCTTAAGTAAAGACGTTTGCAAACTTGAAATCGAGTGATTAAAATTACGATTATTTTGACTGATATATATGGTGATTGTTGAATGATATATTATATATGGTTTGCGACAACTAAAGCAGTCATCTCTACACGAAGCTATCAGTCTCTGAATGTGTACGTACAAAGGGCCGCAACGGCTCGGAACCGGATGGAGGGTGGAAGATATCCCTCTCCCATGGAAGCAGTCCTGCTGCTGCATTCACGCGGCAGCGAGCACATTGTGAGGAGAGGAGATCGGTCAGGGTGGGTCCGTGGAGGAACCAGGGTGGTGACAAGCGCAGTGGTACAGCACCCCACTGTCATGCGAGCAATACCTCAAATCTCAAGTTGGGTAAAACAGGCAGTTTGTCAAGCTTATATTTTCTAAGTATCACGAGTAACTTTAAGATTGCTTTTTCAGTGCCTATTTTTCTTCCACAGACAATACATATAATTTCATGAATCAAATAAATTCATTATTAACAATCCATTTACTTACACAATATATATTTCATTTCCACATGCTGCATTTATTTGGCTAGGTAAGACGGCTTAAAATTCATTGGATGGATTAATTATATAATGATTGTTTTTTTTTACTACATCACCATTTTTGTACGAAATAATTGTTGCTTTTATATTTGCTATGCCATCATATATAACTCGTACACCTTTGATTTTCAATGATTCTGTATATTTAATGTAATTTGTAAGTCGACAAAAAACGAAAATTGAAAATTAATATTGAAATCCAAGAATTAAGTAAAAAGCTTTAAATTTGCACATAAAAATATAGAAATAAATTTATTTAGTATAATTATGAGTCCGTTTTAAAAGATTTTTATCAATAAAACTAATCACCTGTATTCTTATAAGATTACTCTGTAAAACCAGTATTGATAGGAAGGTATTTAAGTTTTTTTTCTGTGTTTCGTAGACATGAAATTTGTCTAGAAGCGTGCCTCTAAAGTTTATTGTCATTTTTCAATACTTTTTAAGCAAAGTTTGTTTTTGATTAAAAGTAAATGTGAAAAACTCTTGAATTCTGTCACATCAGAACTATCTTATTTGAGCAAATAATTTCTTTTTTTTCAATTTTAACCATTCTTCAACTGCTCAACGACATTTATCTTTACCTTTCTAAGGTGTTTTCTTGTGTGTTTATGGTGGATGCAGGGTATGTCCAGGGAGGGTTCAGGTCTCCCACCCTGAACAGACCAGCAGCTACCGCCTGTAGATGACTGTTTAATGTTTGCCCTCTAGAGCAATGTCAATATTTTGTGCGGGGACGAAAGTGAAAATATCGGACTGTGTGTGAAAAAAAAAAACGAAAATATTTTCCACGATACAACAAGTGAGAGTGGATATTTTTACGTAAAAAAAAACATATGTAAGCTGGAATAACCAAGACTTACAAATATAGAATGAATTATAATGTGTTTTTTTCAAATATTAGAATAAGAGAACTATTAATCACGCATATATATTTAACTCGTTAGAACTGAAATTTATACTCTTATCTATTAAGTTGTTTCAATAATTGTAATAAAATATCTTTATTTCTCCTTAACCATACCATCAACATTTTTGGGACCAAATAGTCGTGCCTAATTTCCGCGATATAATTATATGTTGGTGTTCATATTCTACTCGCTGTGACCTCAATCAATTTTTTTTATGTATACATTTGATGCAAATTGTTTTGCGACAATTTCTTTGAGTATCATCACGTGATTTACTTGAAAATCGCTTATTAACCAATGAATAATAATAAGCAGAGTACTACAATGTCTTATCTCAACTCTATGACTCGTTCTGAAAAGCTTTCGGGAACTTAGTACTACTTGGCTGATTGTATGCATGGATTTTTACAAGAAACACATCTTACAGAACTAATTTAATTCATAATTTTAAACTTTTACTACTCCTAAGAAGCAGTTATGGAATAATAGAATTTGTTATGTATAAATCGTGGTAAGCAATAATTATTTTTCAATACTTGAAATCTTTTATTTTGTTCAAATCTTCTGTGGTAAAATGCAACTGAAATATTCATTTCTATTATGCAATAAGCTTGCCACTCAACCGCAGCTCAATTCATAAATAACGTTACGCTCGGCGCAAATCCTTCATTAATCACGCGAAACAATAGCCGCCACATTCATTCCCGTCTCGTCGGAGATCTTAAAACGTTATAATACTCTAAAGTTGCGCCATTAAAAAATCACAAGTCACGCACTTGTACGTTTATACATATTTCGCTACACTGACTTTTTTTGCTTCATTTTTTTGCAACAAAAGATGATCGGGGGCGCGTCCCTTTGTCCCGGGTTCGTTTTCTTCAAAGGAGGAGTTCCCGATCGGGAGAAAAGACAGGAAAATCTCCATCAGTAATGAGTACTTTTGCGCTCCGCGATGCGAAATAATCACCTGTAATTGTGGGGCGATACCCCGGCAGGAGATGAGCCCTACTGGAAGCTGGAGTCTTGCAAAGTGCCGCGCTTTAGTTCGCTACAGGGCGTGCACTAATCTATGTGTTTTACCACCGTTTACGGTAACCTTCGGATGCCGAATTTCGGAGACAATAAACGAAGCACTTATAGCAAACATATATATATATATTTTAATAAAGCCCTGAAATATATTGCATGTACCTGAAAACCTATTTTTCGTAGCAATATGATATCTTTTTACCCGCTTGAAAATTGTGAAATACCGGTTTCTTTATGATTTTGTTTTAGCTTGACATTTATAAATTCATTTATAAAGCTATTTTCACTTAAAAATTGTATATAATTTTCACCACTTACACTTTTCTATCATAAAATCAGCCCGTCGTATTAGGTTTCCACTTCTTAATTTACCAAGTCAGTTTTGTATCACAAAATTCTTTATAATACATTATGTTTTTTCGGATTCAAAAACTGCTCCGTGTTCAGTACTATATTCGTATCTTATGGCGGGGTTTTATTTGATTTTGGGAGTATATTACATTTCAATTTTATTACCGTTCGATTATTACTATTCTAACATTCAAAGTATGTTAATGTCTCTCACGTGGAATTGCCCCTTAGTATTTATTCGTCTGTGTTAATCGGTACAATATTTACGCATATCGAACTAATAATACATATTGTAGATACATACGTAGTATGAATAGTGATTGATGTGGTATCGCATAATGTCAAGGCCCACCATAGTGAAACTTATTCGAAATAGCAGAAACATGTTATAAATAATTTCCATTGTCGCCTCGCCGAGATTCGCATCTATTTGTCAAATATAATCCGAGAGAAAAATCAGCGATGTTTAGTTAGGCGGAGGGAGGGGGTGTGACAGGCGTCAGCGCCCTTCGAGGGAAAAGGGAGTTTTGGGTGCATTTGGGGAGCTTGAGGGGCGCAGGGGGCGTAAAGGGGAGATAGGGCGGGGGCGCTGAGTGACAGGGAGGGTGTTGGAGTCACTCCCTAGAAATCAAGGGTGCTAAGGAGCATTAACTAAGATGGATTAAAAAACGCGACGTGAGATCGCTCTTAGTGAGCGAGAATCAATCAGATGGGCAGAGAGAAGTTTTTCGATAATGCGAAACAAACGCGTTTTAGAAATTTAATTTCAAAAGCCCCAATGAATACACTGACAAAGAAGACTCCACATTCATTTATATTCATGGTATTTTATGTTACTAATAACTAACTATAATTATTCTTCTTTGTCATATTGTGTCAAGTCACTCCTAAACAAAAGCCTTTCGTATTAATATCCAGAATTTTTGATAACCTTTTTGTCTACGTTCAGATTCTCCTAATATTACGAGTATTTTTATATCATCAATATATATAGTAAGGTACGAACACTTTGCTTTCTAGTTTTAGGCTGCCATTCCAATGTCTACCTTCTCTATCAACCGTCATCTTTTCGACAATGGCGTCCCACCTATTACTACAAGAGTGTTTCGATTTTATTGACAGTTTCCATTAAATATTATTTTTTTGCTTATTTCGGATTCACGTACACCTTTGAGTCATTCCTTTTGTGAATATTTCTCTGACTATTTGAGCAACTTTTACTTTGTACAAGGACTATTATATTTCACGCGTCTATAGTAACTACGTCAAGGATGAAATTCGTAATTATAACTCACTATATTAACTCGTTTTCTAAAACAGTTATCTCAGATGCCTCATAGTATCTCATATTTTCCCTCATTAATCCTCGTTTTTAGATTATACATATTTTAAATCTTATACAATTTTATACATTTATATCCATTTTTTTTCCTTCAATGACATTACAAAATATATTACATTTCAAATCGGCATTGAAGTACTAACATGAGTGTGGCGATGTAAATGTATTGACAAATTTAGTGTCTAGTGATAGTGATACTCAACGCAAATAGTTGGACTTGTAACAACAAGAACCATGTCATAAGTAAATCATGGTTGACACACAAATAACACGGCATTATTGTCACAAAACCAAACGTCTAACATTTCACATCCGTCAACACCAGCACTGAATCTGAAGCAATATTACACTTAATATGTCAATATCTTCACTCAAGTTGGTTTCAACCACTGCTTACTGCGATTCTTTCGTCTTACACATATCCAGGGTTGAACGATGGTCCTTTCAGGACACACTTCAGGCTCCAATACACTTAATGCACATTACACAATATAATCACCATTGATATGATTATTTAAAAACGCGTTTCTGTTCTCTAACAAAAGTATGATTTACTTTGATACCTGTATACTTAATATTAAAATTGAATGTGTGTTGACAGTCTGAAAGGACAACCAAAAACATGAAAGCATTAAATTCTCTGGCCGAAACTGCGTTCCGGGTTATCCTTGATCCGTCACATGAAAATATCACAGACGATCTGTCAATCAATGCCAGAAACCCCTAGACAAAAAATAACGCAAAAACGACGATATTCATTGTCGCAGTACATGGCGCTGTATCATGCGCGCCCCGCTCTGAAACAAAACAGTGTCGCGTGACATGTTCCCTCCTCTGGGGGTGGCCACATTCAGTAAATACTAATGCAGGGTATTTTGTCAAAAATATTTTTCGTACATTGTTATTAATTTTATTGTCATGATGATATTTTACGATGATTTTAGAATTACTATCAAAATTGACATAAATAGTAACCAACAATTATCATTGCATTTTCCCATATGTTATATTTGCACTGGTAGCTCTGAGAAGTATATATTATTTATAAATCTTAACAGCCTTCTGATTGATTAAGATAATATAGTTTTAAGATTCCAAGCAGATTTGGACATTGGTTTATTATAATTATAAGTAAGTTAGATGATTTGCCCGAATCTATTAAGAACCTTCTTCATATTTCAATATTGTAAAAGTCGTTTTTTACAAATCATAATATAAAAAGTCAAAATCATATATGTAGTTTAACATCCATTTTGAAAGTTTAACGACTATATTTTTATGTTTTCCCTTATATGAATTGCATTGATCTTCAATTAATATGTATAATTTTTCAGCCTCTCAATTACAGAAAACAAAACTTTTAGTGGTAGACGAAAGTCGTTCCGTTAACACCACCTATTCATTATGAGTACCTATAAATATGGATGATATGCGAATAAATGCCACGATATATTGTATGACGTTGTTGGATCAACACACAATCATGGAGCGCTTAGCCATCTTTAAAATATATATATATATAATCGTGTCGGAAACAACAGGGTCAGATCCTGTCTGCCCAGAAGTGGGCGACGTCGATGGCGTTACTTCTGGCCATCATCAGGTCTTCTTGGGTGCAGCTATTCGGGCACAGAGCACACTCCAGAAGGAGTTACAGGGTCTGCTCCACGCCGCAGTCACATTCAGTCGGTCCGCTGTAAAACTGCCAGGCTTTCATTTGTGTCCTCGTCTTACATACTCCGGTCCGAAGTCTGTTCAGGGTTATCTATAAAATGGTAAGCGTCATGTATGCGTTTTCTTCATTATCGTCAGTTGGTATTATCTATATAAATAATGTAAGTCAATTCGTAGCTAGAAGCTAGCAATTCTTGGAATAGATAAACCGAATATGTGCTTGTCGGAGAGATGTAACGTTGATTAAATAAACTAGAATGAAAAACAGAATGCATATTCCATGTTGATTTGGGACATATGGCCACCCCTCGCATGACCCCTACAGAGCTGCACGCTGGTCGTGAGCCGCCCCTGTGCCCCCAGCGAGACATTTGGCGCGCTAGATGACAGCTGGAGGGTTGACACATCAAAAGCCCGCGAAACGGGAGGCTCTATCCCGCAGAAATCGATCGCATCACACAGTGAATAACTTTTTGGTTGGCGCATTGTAGCAACGCGTGACACGTAGACGTGATGTCAGAATCACTTTTTAGTTAGTGCATCGATATCACTGTTCGGTTTGCGTCACAGAGATATGTCAGACACGTGACGCTTTCAATTGAACGTGGTATTAAATTTAAATTTTTGCACTGAATAGGTTACCTAATTAAAGTATCATACACAATGAATTGGTAAGACGATATCTTCAATTCAGAGATTATATTTTTTTGTTATGATTATGCCTCACTGAAATTTTTATTTGGTGCAATTCGTAAATATATTTACGCTTTAAAAACTGTTTTTTTTTGTATGCACACTAAATTGTAAAAAAAAACTTATTTTAGAAACCCATTTACCAGTATACATTTTTTATGTGCATTAATGAATCTCAATGTAATTTTATTATTATTAATTGTTTAGTTTTGATTAAGTAGGGTTATTTAAATAAATATTACTTTCCGAAATACCTACCGATTTTTGTGATAAGACAGCATTTTTTTTTTTATGTAAACACATACAGGAGAATACCGACAGATGGTTATAGTGATGCTGTAGTCCCATCTGTGGATTCTATGACGCTTACCATGTTACATATGGTTAAGCGCTGCGTGTGGAGTGTTGATTCGCCAACGTCATAGACAGCAGCCCGATATTCACCCATCATTCTTATTATTACAGGAATTTACTATCAATGGATGATCTTCACGGGACGACTTTCGTCTTACCACCATTTTTTATTAATAGGCTTTGACTGACATTTTACGGGTGAGGGATCAAATTCACTCCTACAAATATTTAAGAGCTCAGAAATCAATTAAAAATATATTTAAAAATCTGTAAAAATTAATGCGGATATACTTCACGTAGTTTATTGTAAAAAAACATGTCAGAGTTGAATAAAAGGATTGGTATTGATACCAAAGGTAATGAGCGTATTTAGCGTCGAAAGCAAATAAATATATTTAAATCATATCCCGCTGAAAACATAAACAACACCGATTAGCGCGACTTCGATAATAATTGCGTCCTTCTTGTGTAGCAAATGCGATAATAAAACGGTCCGAATAATAAAGCGAGATAATATAAAATGTCTGAAACGTTTCAATACGCATTACCGATGCAGAGACACCGATTACGGCTCGGTCCAGAGATCATTAAGGCTCTATCTGGAGGCAAATCAATTAATCAGGGGAGGTAAATGCGTGTCTCGGGCAGGTGCGGGGGCCGGACATGGACCCGCCGGGCGACCGCCCCCGTGCGGCCCTGTTTTGTCTTATTTGTGGGATCGGGGCCTTCGATCTCGAGACGCCTAATTTGGAAGATGATCTTTATTTTAATTACCCTGTTGTAAAATACGCTCCTTATTTCGATTCGCATTATTTAAATATTATTTGAGAACTTGTTATTATTTTTTTACTTTACTAACCTTTTATGTTTGTGATTATATGAATACAAGTTTTTTTTCTTTTTCGCAGATATTAATCAGTGAGGTTAGTTTTACAAATGCTTTTCGTATATTATTTGTGTTAGCCGTTTCGCATCTGTTGTCGGCATATACCGTCATAAGATTCCCTGAACGTTAACATCGGTTGACGTGATATATCGTTTTGCTACTTTCTTAGAATAGTTTTTTATGCATCATCTGATAACTAAAGGATACAAGAACCACTGTGATATATTAAAATGGACCAGATAAGTACATCTATGCTTCAAATACAAGTTTTATAATTGACAGTAAAATTTGTATTCAAACCGAGCCGTAATGAAAGGGTTTAAGTCAAATATAGAATTATCAATAGGCATATTTTATGTAATTTTTTGGCATGATTTTGATACCAATCTACCATTCTAAATATAATTAAAACTTTCCTTCCGATTACTTTTATTTGAAGTTAATATATAATAGATTTTAATTTTATTGATTGCTTTATATCGGTGTATATAAAAAAAAAATGGAAAAAAAAGTATCTATCACAATATTCGCTCCTACGTACCAGCAATATACGCGACAAAGTAAGGACACACTGGTGAGTGTTCTCGGAACTTGTTAACATTATTTACAAAGCCGTACTCGTCCCACTCTTGGGTCAGACAGCTCTGCGGGATATCTCCCTTTATGACGCTGAACGTAAAAATGTCAGGTGGACCGTTGACGTTTAGGGATATGACCACTGTCGCTAACTATATAGTTTAAGCTCTGGTCCCATTAAATATGTTTTTTTTGCCTTTTTACGAAAGAAAGAGAGCCTGCAGGCACTGCCTTATTTAAACCGCCAAAATTTTTGATAACAACCATAAAAACTATATTAATTGCACGAGATGTGTAACGAATTTTAATACAATAATACTACATTAATAAACATAGTTTACTTGCAAATATATTGACAAATAATGTTATATTCGCTTTGATTTTTCAGGTGTACAAATCATTGGTTTGAATACATTTAAAAGATAAGCTTTAGTTCTTGTATAAGAAAAAAAAAATGATTATATTTACTTATTCATTACATATCATAGTTCGAATTATATCATAAATATATTGTTTCTATTGCATTAAATAATGTGATGTCTTTTTTTATAAATAACTAGTCTGCAATAGATTTTAATTTCAATCCATTTCCTCTCCTCAGTTGATGCATATGTTTGCCACAAAATGCTGTTATAATGTCATGTCAGCTGTCATGAACATTGCATTATTTAAAATCATATCTAAACAACCAAGTAGATGTTTTATATGTAAAGTTGTAAGCAGCTCTCTAAAACGATAGTCTGTGTGATCGCGAGCAGGTGTAAAATGTAAGAAAGCTAGATATAGCTTTCGCAGATGTGGGTGATTTTGATTAGTTTCTTTAAGTATTTGTTAAGTGGTCCAAGACTTTTGATGCTTTGACTGCTTGATTATCAGAAGAAACTGAGATTCACACAACCTCTCACATCCGGCCCGGAAAATGAGAGACTCCAGCTCTGGCAATAAGTCGCATCAGAGGATTTCATTGATCCATAGGAAAGCCTCTCAACTGGCAAGAACCTTAACTGGCGGACCTGGAAATCCCTGAATAGATAAAGAACTGGAGTTGGTAGAACAAAGGACAACCTCGAGCGGTGGGAAATTTGTCGAGTCATTATTGTGGGACTGCGGAGACCTGCAGACCATCTAAGATCCTGCTCCATGTGCCCAACAAGCTGCACACCCCAAGACTTAATGCTAGGCAACACATGGGCTATTGATGTTGCCAGATACTAGGCAGAAATAATTTGACGTCGCTGACACGAAGAAGAAGAAAAAGAAGAAAAAGTTAAGCAATAAAATTCGTATTTAAATAAATAGAATGTTGAAAGATCGCTTTGCTTATCGTTCCCAGATAATCGATTGAGATTTGAACTGCTGTGTGTGTTCGTTTCAAAAAGGCAAGACGATGCTCCATAATAAGGATCGGGAGTCGAGGAAGAAGGCAGAGGAGTACGAGGCTGCGCGGAAGGTTTACAAACCAGGATCTCCTTAATTAAAGCAAATAACGGATGCATATGGCCGCTGTCTCGGAGGCTCTCAATGGACCTGCTGCCGACCGTAAGAACACCGACTTGTGGAGACTGCGAACCGTTAGCAGGACCATACAGAAGTCCGGTGTTGACTCTTACTTGATGAGTTTCGGAGCTAGGCTATGTCGATGCCACACATAATCTTACGACGCAAACATCTTCCTGGGGCATAAAAGGAATACAATAATACATATCATATGTGTTTAAAAATTGAAATAATATATCTTATTGATACTAATAACATCACTGACTTATTTTTTATTTGGATTAAAAAGGGGAAAATGATTTAACATGTTTGAAATAAGTAAGCATTAGCTATTATGGTTATTTTATTCAGGCTCCGATCTCTCTCGTCGATCACAATATATGCTATTTGATAACACATAATATATCTTTAAGAGTTGTTAATTTTTACGCAATAAATACATAATACATTAATTGAGATCGCTTACCGATATTTTAAAACATCTGTTGAACCAAAAGCATCAAAGGCACCTACAAATATTTTTTTTTTTTTTTTTTTTTTTTTTTTAATCAAATAGAATAGGATACATTTAAGATTTAATTGACAGTATTACATTCATTTTTTTTTTTATTGTTGTTTTTTTTTTTTTTTGGAATTCGCTTTCCACGTCACTTAAAGGTAGATCTTGTGTGTGACGTGGGATTCATCCTTGATTCAAGTGTTGCATATATACATTTTTTAGAATATAAAATAATATCATTAAAATCTATTCATATGGTAAGTTGTAATTGTGTTTTCAAAATTTTGTACTAATTGGTTGAGATCTTTGATCGAGTCATGTATGAGTTCCTCGCACATAAAGTATATAATCTGTTTAAGCAAATAAATATACCAATACATACTCGTATATAATATTCTCTTGTATATGAAATGCATGTGATCAATTGAATGTGAAATTAAATTATATTAAATTTATTTATATTAATTTTACTCAACAATTATAGGGTTTTATTGAAATTATGTGATGCGAAACTATAATGGAATATATTGAAATGTGTATACAGACAAAAGAGTAATGAAGTTAATTTTATTCAATTTTCAGGTTGAAATCGAATATTTGATGTAATATATTTTGAGAAGGTCATACTCGCTAGAATAATCAAGATTACGCTGACGTTTACATATCAGATACAATGACCTCGCTGGAAGGACAATTAAAACATTAAAAAGTCATTTCGAATACCACAGAATTTTTAAACATGAAGAGTTATGTATATATATATTATGTTATATATATTATAAACATGTTAAGCTACAATGATAGTCACCATGCTCAGTATTAAAGAAAAATAAGGATAACATTGATTATAAGCATAATTATAAGCGATGTATCGATTGTCGTAGCCACTTGTGTGATGAATGGTTTTCGATACAAAAGTTAGACTGCATTTTAATTAGTGAATGGTTTCCGCCGCCGAAGCGTTTTTCCTGCTCTGCCGTCCATTCTTGATGCTCTTACTTGAGAGAAGACTAATCAAAAACCAACAAAATCTCGCCCGCTCTTTGTGTTTTGCGCCGAACAAGAGTGAAAGGACCCTGAGAACGGGACTTAGTGATTGAATAGAACCGGGAGAAACAGGGACGTAACTAGACGAATGGAAAATTAAGTCAAATTATTAATAAAGCACATGTTTTCAACCGATCACCAAAAGTAAGCAACATTGAGCGAGTACTTGGCTAATTTACCGCATGTTTCTTTTATTGGCTTGAGATACCTCTTAGGACTCGTATAAGTCTTGAAAACGAAGATGAAAAATTAAATTTAAAAATATTTAAAAAAAACATAGACTACTTGATTCAAAGCAAGGATCATGGTAACTGATGGAAATGTATAGTTGCATCTTATGGCAATAATAATTGATCTAGGTGTAATAAAAAATATGAAGAAAAGTTTGTATTTTCTAGCAGTGTATATTCTGTTCATTGAAAAAATATTATTATTTTTATATATAGAAAATAGTATAGAATTTTAATTTATTATATAATAGTTTAGGTCATATCATACGCAACGATGGTCTTCTTCACGACATTGTGGAGGGGATGGTTGAGGGTAGAAACTGTAGAGGGCGCCCTAGACGGGAGTATTTGCAGCAAGTGTTTGAAGACATGAGTTGTAACTCTTATGCTGAGCTGAAGAGGGTTGTGCAGAACCGAGAGGAGTGGAGATCGCAATGCAAGATTCTGTTGCTGCAAACCAATCCACCGGATTGTTACTACGAAGAAGAAGATTAGTATGGATAGTAAAAAATCCTAATCGATTTGTATAAAGTATTTGTTACGTACGCATATCAACGTGTGTAATATATTCATTAGCAAACTTTTATTAGTAGTCTAATGCCTGTATGTTTGTAAATATATGTAAAAAACAATCATATGGAGAAAAAAAACTGAGGTTTTAGTTATTTGTACTTACCGTAATCCATTAATAAACACAAAGATAATAGTTTTTTATGAAAACGCACGTATGATGATAATAAATACATTTACAATTGTATGGGGCACATAATCATATAATTGCGATTTTTAACTTATTTTATTAATTGACATTAGTGACGTCACTGTTTCACGAATGCGGGAAAGCCACGGGAGGGCGGGCGCGTCACGCACACTGTCGCAAGTAATTAAAGTGGGCGGGGAGCCTCCAGATATCTGTCAATACCGCCTATTAGCTAGATCTAATGCAGATTTATTTCAGATATTAAGATTTACCATTCTTCAGATCGAATCTGCACTTCGTATTGTGTATTGGTACCCCTCTGCGAAGTTACAGCCAACCAATAATTAACATTTCTTAAATAATCCTAATAGACATGTTTAAATATAAAACAATAAGTTGGTGTAAAAGAAAGCAAAATCACTTCTTAGGTTTTCACAGCCATATTTGATATAGTGGCTTTTGAACGAACTGAAGGAATACCTGAAATGGCAGTCAAAATGTTGGAGATTTGTAATTCGCCACACACGGCTGAACCCAAAAGCCACAATATCATAGCAAAATCAATTCAAATTCAACATCTACAGTATTTGACATTATAAAATGAATACATACACAATTAATTGTAATAATTCATACTAATTTACTTACTTAATTAATATGATTGTATTATTATTTCAATATCTATTCTTTAATATTTTTATTTATTTGGTATAAAATATATTAATTATGCAAGTAAAGTCAACATTACGTTTCAGTTTAAATTTTCATTTATTTGTAACTAATTACTTTTCACAAAAAGCACTTACATACACGCATATAATTATTTTACCTTAGTGAGTATTTAATTGATACAGTTAAATAAATTACCTGAAACAAATATTGGTTAAGCTTCATAATTATTTATAAAACTCGTAGTAATTTTAATTGAACTATATATAATATTAAAAAAAACGGTTGAATATATCTTCTTGGTGAGCTAAGACGCTATTTTCCGTTTTAAATAAATTTGAAACTGAGCCAAAAATGTCTTGATTATATCCTGAATTTTTTTTCAGTGTACAAATAGAGTATACTCAAATTGACTTTGATGAATGTTAGAAATGTGATCAATATTCACAAATGTAATCAGTAGATGTAATTACAAAAATAAATCTTATCTCAAATAAAAATATTTATTTCGTTTTCTGCAATAATTGTTTGTTCGATTAGAGCTTTTTTGGTCAATGAAAAAAGCTTTTTTCGTGACTGAAGCCGGGCGTTATTCAGCGTGCAGATATTTGACCTTTGGTTTGACCGCAGAGGGCTACCCGTACTGCTGGCGAACTTTACGCATACAATGGTCTGGACTACAGGCAAACTGTAGGGTTTCAATGGGTTGGACTGCAGTCAAACAGCAGGCTCACAGTGGCCCGGACTATAGGCGGACTGCAGTCTGGGCTACTGTGGCCCGTCAGTAGGGAGATGTTCTCGCTTAATTGGTACGACGGTAAATATTGTTCGGTGCAGGCGCGCCGCGGACGTAAATCACTTTGGATTGTTGTGTCGGAAAATATACCAAAGGCTCAGTGAGCAGACGTAAAGCTTCGGTTCGAAAATGTAGCATTTAATGAATAAACACGCGTTTGTACCAATAATATTCAAAAACACTAAATTTTAAATTCACACCATGATATTGAAATGTCCACAAGTAGAACAAAAATTTCATGGTATTTCTACATATTAAATATCAAGTATCTCTTGTGTGTCGGATAAATGTTATTACAATCCATTTTAAAATTAAATAATATGACTTTCAAATATAATAATAAGGACCTGAAAATGTATGTATATAATTGAACAAGCAATTCGTTCTTTACGTTGAATATTCTTCGATATATAAAAAGTAACATTGATGTTTTTCTTTTTATGATTAAAACAATATGTCGATAATATGATAATTACAATATTGCCTTAAAAAAAATCTACCGGTTTATTTTTAGTTTCTTTAGATCGATTGTTTCGGTTGGAATTCTATCAAATTAAATAATAAATGATCGATATCTTGCATTATATATGCTCGATCACTTCTCATCTAATTCACTTGAAATTGTTTTTGTGACGATACGAAAACATGTCGCAAAAATTATTGAATGGAAATATTTCACAACTATTATTTCACACATTACTAAATGATTCAACTGGTTATGTTTGCTTTTAATTTTATTTGAATTACACATATTTTATAGTAGCAATTATAAAATGATTCGTTAAAAATTTATTAATCTTTGTAAATGTTATCTTAATTTAATAAATAAAATATCTACATAATATTTTCGATATGAAAACTGAGATAAGTTGAAGAAAAAGATACTCGTAGAAGTATATTTATTTTAATACTTTTCCTATTACGTCCATTCGCATGCAAGGCCACGAAGCTTCTCTCGACCCATAGCTTAAGGCAACGTCGTTATTTACATCTGGTATAGTCCTCAGAAAAGCCTTCCGTCGTTACAGTTATCCCGAGCCGAAAGATGAATCGATAACTTGCCGTTATGATTGAAAAGTTCGAAGAAGTAAAAGCTTCTGAATGATTTTGAGCTTAACCGGTAAGCTTCTCAGTAAAAATATATAATGCTTATGGCCCTCGTATTTTCAGAGTAGCGAGGCTTTTAAAATGCTTACAATGTATTTAGACAGAATGGAGCACAATAAATTTTGTAAATGTGTTCAGATTTTAGCCTCTGTCGTACACACCTGTCATTTTAAAATTAACTGCCATGGTTTTTGATATTTAAAATCCTGAACACACGTAAACATGATATTATTTTGCTTTGTACAGCATTGAAGTTAACAAATTTAAATGATAGTAAATAATAAATATGTACATATTTACCATTTTAAGATGGATCAAGTAAGAACGTATCTTATGTGATCCATGTAAAAACAAGCTAAATTAATTAATATTTATTATTTATGATGGATCTCAAAGTAACTGCTGAAAACATTGCAAAAAAAAAAGTTTTTGTATACTGTTCAATCATTTTATAATGTTTTATTTACCAAAATATACTTACATTATACATTAAAATTGTGATTATTACAAATGTTCCCAATTATCTTTTTCTTACATCATTAAATAATAAATATAGATAAATTCAAATTATTGTTTAAAGTATTATCACTGCATTAGAATTATACGAGTATTTCGATTGTTTGACGAACTATTGTTTCAAATGGGTTGTTTGCATTTAAAATACACTTATATGAATACATATCGTAGTATAGATTGAATTAAATCGGTTAATACAAAATCGTTATATAAGTGATCTTAAAAATATATGAATGTTTATTTTCCATATTAACGAAATTTAATTTATCCTTAAAATCATAACTGAAATAGGCAAAAAGTAATACCACGAGTGACGAATTTTGATAGTATGAGACACATGGGGTGTCTCTTAATTAATGGGATTTGTCTTAATTTATGCAACATTATGTAGGATAACAACTCCATAGTCTTGAGCCGTCGAGCAAATGTTTTATTTGCTCAACAAAACAAACCTCAAATGTCACACCAAACAATGCCGCGGGAATGTATTAAACAATATTATAATAGACTCTTGCAGAGTCAATATCAACCCTTAAACCTCACGGAGTAAAGGATTACTCTTATACAAAAGCAAAGTGTTTCATACAAGTGTTTTCAAATTTAAAAGAACTTAATTAATCCATATTTGAATCAAGTTATACTTGATCATATTGTTCGACTGGTTCTAATCTCCATTCACCAAAGATAAGCAACATTGTATGTAGAACTTAGTTGAATGGTTACCAGTTATATGCGTATCGATTGTTGGATTGAACAGACATAACTGCATGAAAACATTTTATAATATTTGAGAAAAAACGGATCTTAATACAAATAAATTTATAACTTTCTACATAATGTTTGCTATTATTATAGTTTGAAAGTATTTATTTTTTAATGATACCCTCTTGTGCCATTTTTTTTACGTTTTACGAATACTGGAAGGTCCACGACCCTGTTATCAACATATGCCGTAAATATTATAGAATTCAGAACACTTTTTTCCAATATAAATTAATCACATACACGAGAATACCGACAGAGAGTGATGGAAAAAACTCATTGTGGGTTGTATAATATATGCTGTTTTGTAAGGATGGCTAAGCGATGGAGATACGGTTGTCACACAGTACACTATATCCAGCATTTGCACTTTACACATTTTACGGAAACTCAGTTGTATACGAGTGAACTTTTATCTTACACCACTTTCAATTGAAACAAATAGATAATGACAGGCATTTCACAAACGGGAGATCATTATCATATTAAAAAAGGTGTTTATACTTTTATGAATTGATCATAAAATATATTGACGTTTTATCTAGAATCGAATCCGTGAACTCTACATAGAATGCCAGTATTTTATTTTAGGCCATCATAGATGATGAAGGAGCTTAAATAAATATGTAATTTTTATCAAATTAATTAGTAAGTAATCATTTTTCTGTGCGACAAGCAGTTTTGTTGCTTAAATGTGTTTTTATATAGATTAAAATTACTTATTTAATTCTCACTTGCCATCAGATAACTGATTAGTAATAGTAGTATTTAAATTAGTATAGATTTAGTTGGATAACGTTCATAGATCTCCGGTAAAGAGCTACAGTCGTGGCTAATCCACTAAAATAACTCGATTGCATTTAAACGTGACATTTGTCAAGAGATAAAGGGGTTAACTATATATTAGCCTCCAGTTAAGTCAATAAGACTTAAGTCAAGCTTTGTTCTACGGAGGTGAGGACCTCGGAATAGAAACCCCGTCGTTTCAGTACTATAGCCGGCGAAATAAATTATTCAATAATATTGGCTTTAGTGCAGTACAAGTACAACACACCCGGCCCCGATATACTCATACCTACACGCGGCTCTGATAAATTGTAATTCCATTGATATTATTGTACGCGATTATAATTCATTATCAGTATCCAATGAATCGTCAGTATATTTCGCATCGCGTAATTTCAAAACCACAAAGTGTAGCGGTGCCCTGGATTGCGGAAATTTATTTTATTCGCGCATAGAACGAATAGATAAATTTAGAACATTATGATAATTGTTATTGTGTGAAGTGAAACTGTCATAATATTATGCATTTTGCTTCGAATGTTGAATGTGCAGTAGCGATAATCTGATTTGTGTTAATTTATATATTTAGATACGAATCAAATCGAAAAGCGCAATGTACGATTTAAATAATGTTTTTTGATTAATAAATGTCATATTATTTTTACGTGAACAATTTTAGGCAATTGAATATATGATGAGCTGCGCTATACACTTTTTGTGGTTGAATCCTATCATCCGATATCCTTAAAAATTATTATTAATAAATCATCAAAATAATTGCAGTTGCCGTCTCTTTAAGTCCTTAAAACTCCTGCCGTGGAGGTTTTAAGGAACCATATACAAGTATGTTTCCATGTGGACCTTCAGGTACAGAGATGTCTCGGGACTATTCAGCAATAATTGCAACTGATCTGAATGGCAGCAAGCTTTGCTCACCATATGTTCAAATATTTATCGAATATGATCGTTTTTTCCGGTCTAAATAAATAGTTTTTTGGTTAGAATTGAAATATTTTGCATTATTTGACATGTTCTACAGAGTTATATATGTACTAACACTATTCTAACCTAATCCAACCAACCTTACTTTTCTAAAATTAAAAATAATAATTTACTTTTCATTTACGTAAATTGATTTATATTCCGACTAGAAATCGTCTTAAATTCTGGCCATTTTGTTGCCGATCGAATGGAGGAGAACGAATGTTCATTCCTTGAAATAAGTTATTAAAGATTAATTTTCTTAATATAACTTTTCTATACAATGGAAATGTAATAATATGATAGCAAAGTTGCATAGAGGAGAATAATCGTGGTATTGGTGAAACGTTGGTTTATATATGAAGGCTTGCGTGTGTTAGTGAAGGCAATGGAGGGTGCATGTAGAATCGCGGAGCAAACAGAGGCACATAATTTCATGCTAAATCAAATTTACATAACATAAACTATGTAAAATGTACATCGATTTACTGTTCCGTCAAACTCAGGTGGGGGATCAACATGCAACCTCACCAAATGTGAAAAATAATTATTCTGTTATTTTGACATTTTACTTTTAAATACAGAAAAATAAAATAATTTAAATATGTAAATAAAACGGCATGTACACATACACCAAATTATTATTATTGTACTACTCTGTGAGTGGAACGCTGGATCCCCTCTGGTTGGCCACGTGAAGGCGCATCCAGTGCCCTTAAAACCGTGAGTACCACCTATCCGCCCACACAGCGACCATTGCGTTGGGACTGCCGCGAACGCGCGCCCACAGAGAAGCGCAACGTTACCTTATTATGACATGGAAGCTATCCACTCGCTCCTCCGTCAACATGCCTGAGGCACTGCAGTATCGCGGCAGACCCAAAAACATTCGGAAGGCGTTGTATTGTTGCGTCGTATGGTGGCTCAATATTGCTCCAAGTTGAGAGCTCATATGGCAACATTTCGTTGACTACAACTGACATGTATATTCTTGAAATTAATTTCCTAAGTATGGACCAAGTGTTCGGCAGGTCTGCATAAAGGCAGTACAGGGGCGGATCAAATAAATTTATAAATAAATAATGACGCCTCGGCGCGGCATAATTTCCGCTAATTTGATATCGCGAATGCGACAGGAATGCGGTGGTCTCCCAAGAGGAAACTGCAGAAAAGAAAAAGATCTCCCGTCGGGTGCCGAATGTAAATAAATATCTCACCCTATATCCTGCCCAGGCTTCCATTAGTCAACGGTCACTGAGACCATATATCACATTTTTTAAATATTTTGATTGTATATTCGATTGTTCTTCATCATCAAAATGATCATCGTCTCCTTTTTGTTCTACAACTTATTTTTTACCTTTTTCTTGCAATAAATAATTATAATGTCGTATACTTACCTCATCACCATACATATTTGCATCCGAAATTCCACCAATGAAGAGACAGCAGCTTTAGTATCTGGGCTTATTTTGATTGATTTGTTAATATTTTTTAAATAAGTCGTATGATATAACTTCGTTAGTTATCACGGCCTGATTTGGTTAAGTTGTGTGTGGCAAATTTTCTCGCACCAATATTTTGACCTCCATTGCAGGGGTCTTTTTCAGATTTGACAAATGGTCAACCTTGAAAAAGACCTCTGCAAAGGTGGTGGAAATATTTCTGCAAGAAAATTCGCCACACTGGGCTACAATACTCAAAAGCTACAATACTAAGTCGTATGATGATTAGCCTGACGCTCTTAAAGCCTCTTTGGATCAAATATGATACAATTTGATCCTAAAGAGCGGCTTAACCTGACTAGCGACACGTGGTTAACAACAAGCGTTGTACCATTCAAGTTGCGTTTCGCGTCTAATGTTTCTTATCTTTGGTGGCTTAACGAGAACCACGATGGGCAATAAATAAATAAGATAAATAAATAAGTCTTGATATCAGCATGATACAGCCCTTGCTTTATGGTACCAAAAACCTCGATACATAATCTTTCGTCTCTTATTTCTGTTCGCTCGTCGAACTCGTATGTGTCGTAATTTTGTAATGCCATTGGGAGGACTAGTTATATAGATCACCACTTGCGGCGCTGGGTGTCAACGACCACTGTACCCGGTGTCCAGTAGTTGTACCCCGACCGTGACGACTGTCCGATTGTGGTTGGCCCGGCACCGAAAATTAATGAAGTTTATCGTTAAAATATATGTGCTTCTGGAAAAGTCTGTGTTGTCCTTCTGCTCCTCATCCTGCTACCACGCGATTAAATAACTACCTTTTAGAGGGAGGAGGATGTCAATCCGTATGGTTCGGAAAATTGTCGAAAAGGCAAAGACAAAATGACCTCGAGGGATCCGGAATACGCTGAAAGGTCCCTGCGCCGAAGGGCCCTATCATTTATCTTTTATTTAGTCCATTATTTATGCAAAATATCTCCGCTCCCCGCGTCGCCAGTGTCTCTCTTCAAGTCGCCCGGGCGGTGCATATTAAACAGTGCGTAATGGTCGAATTTGCGTACCGAGGTCCGTCGCCAAGTGCCACGATGCGCAACCGCAACGAATGGGGATACAACTCCTCACTCGAAGGCGGATCTCTTTAAATACGGAAGTACGCATAGTAGAGAACGCCTGCGAACGATGTTTGATATTGTCATCTGCAGATTATATGATATGACAACCCACGTCAAAAAGGCGGCAAGTCGCGAGTTTGTCATGTGGTCGTCCTGCATCCATCCACGTGGAGAAAGGATGCAGAAGCAGATCACAAAGCAAAAGAACTTGTTTTTGAAGCACAATTTGCATTTATTTTGAATGAAGACTTGCTTTCCTCGAGAGTTAACTGACTACTGATGGAACACTGTGACATGCAGTGCCGCCAAGTAATCATGGCAAACAAACAAATTAAAGATGAAAGTTGAATCAACATGAAATGGAGTAACAGTCAAAACAAATGAAATGACGTTTGCAAGCGCCGTGTAATTTTATATATAATTAAAACTAACATTATTAGATGTGCATGTCAGGCGAGCGAACAAAAAGAGACAAAAAATCGTTTTTCGAGCCTTGTCGGCATCGGCCTAAAAGAGCTACAGGTATATCAAGCTGATATCAGATGCTTATCGTTTTAAGAATGGATCTATACCAAGCATTCGGTCAGCCAAAGCCGTTCTTTGTTTTCAAAGTCTACAGACTTGATCTTCCTATATTCGTTTTATATCAAGATCATATAGGTTGAGAGTTCCGGCTAGAATCTAGTACAAACTATGCCTCTTAGCTTATAAGGTACTCAAAGGCACTGCATCGGGTTATTTGACAGAACTGATCAAGCCTTTGGAGATAAACACGCATGGATACACACCCAGAGCAAATAGAAGCATCCTGCAGCTGACTCGAGGTAGTCTTAGCACGGTCTTTGGCAATCGTGCTTTCAGTTACGCGGCACCAATGGCCTGGAACTTGCTGTCGGAAAGCAGAAGAGAACTTAAAGGGTAGGCATCCTTCAGAAGTAGACCAAGACCCATCATTTTACTCAGAGAGGCCAAGAAGCGCTTTTGGAATGACCATTCGGTCATATAAAAGCGCTATACAAATACTGATATAATAATATAGTCACCACTCCTTGCCTCCACTCAGTTCTGTCAGTTGCCAATCGATTGTGAAGATCACGAGATGACTATCGATTACTTCATATTTGTAAAAAAATAGTTTGTGATCGGAGTTCTTTACGTACCATTTTTATTAACTTTAGTAGCTACAAAAGAAAAATATTTTTTTGTAAGCCTTGCTAATTGAACCTGGGATCAATCGCAATACAGTGAAATACTTTGACTCTCCACCGTACCCCACGGCAAAAATATTTTTTTCCTCGCAGATGCGATTAAATAATATTAAAAATGTGCATAATATTAAGACGACTTGAATTATGAGCTTTCAGAAAGCGATTATTCGACGGGCGGGGAAGTAATGCATTTTTTTAAGTACATGTGTACTTACTGTTGACGGAAAATGACAAATAATCCATACATTTATTTTATTATCAGTGATAATAAAACGTGTCACTCGGATACTACGGTTGTATAATTTCAACTCTGTTAGGCTACTGCCTCGGTGGTTGCCGGTAACCATTTATGTTCCCATGTTTTTTTTATGTAAACACATTCAGGAGAATACCGACAGATGTTGATAGTAAATCTGAAGTCTCATCTGTGGAATTCTATGACTCTTACCATGGTACATATGGCTAAGCGCTGTATGTGGAGTGTTAGTCCGCCAACGTCATAGACTACAGCCCGAGATTCATGCATTATCCTTATTTTTTTCGTCTACCACCAATTTTAATTAATAGGCTATGGCTAGTATTTTACTGGTGTAGGATCAAATTCACACCAACCTGGTATTTTAGAGCTCAGAAATCGATTAAAAATCCTTTTTTTTTAATCTCCATCGAAGAACGAACCCATAACCTTTGGCTTGCAAAGTAAACCCTTTGATTATTGAGCTATACCCGCCGGCCATGTAGACCTTTGGGTCCAGATATGTCTTGGGAAAATTCTGAGGAACACCACTGAATGCCAGAAAATTGTATGTGTGTAGATACTATGTTTCAAATGTGGAACAGATTTTGGAAGTTGAATATTGTTACAACATAATTTTTCTCAATTATTACAGTCCTGGAAAATATATCAATCACAAATTGTCGCCAGTAGTTCTGTCAGCTGCCTAGTAAGTCATCTATTTACCCAAATCTGCGAATAATACATTATATTTATTATGAATACATGCTGACAGCCCGGCCTCCAGGATCCATCGCTTATTTGGACATTTGTTAATATTTTTTTTAAGGATATCAGATAATCAACGCAATATGGTTAAATATGGTCTTATGAGGCAGCTCAAACCATCCATGAACATAACGACACACCTAGGCTCTGCACCCAATTTGCGTAACTTAAGAATATATCACATATTTACTTTAATACATCTGTAATGTAATGTGTATACTGTAAGTTAAGTATGTAACCAAAAAAAATAATTATGTATTAAAATGTACGTTTAAGTGAAGACGTAATATTTACTCGAGAAATTAATTTACTTTACGTTGATTCTCTCAATATTTAAATTAAGTAAGTTATTTCCCGAGTTGCCGTTCGCGTAAAAAATCTCAAATATGTCGGAAAAAAATGGAAAGCGACGTGAAAAAATTCCATCTCGCGGCCCCGACTCTTGCGTCTCTGTATAATATTTGAGGAAGTCTTTTTTGGGTTATTGGATTTGTGAAAAGAATCTTTATGTAAAAAACGTAAGACGTGTATATCGAACGCCTTTATGGGATTCGAAATATGTTCGCGATTCGAGGAATTTCAGTGGCTGTTTGAAATGCTCATAAAAGCCTAAGGATTCCTTGGGCCTCCTAACCCTTGGGCGCGCGTCGAATAGTCCAACCTATTCGAAAATGTTTGATTTGATTCCGAAGTTATCAATCGCCAAAGAGAGAGCTCGATTTGAACCCAAAACGCGTTCCCGGTTTGGTTTATAACTGAATCAACCGGCGATAGCTGCGATACGGTTTGAAACACAAATTATAATTATCTATACTACCTACACTTGGAGCGTATTTTACCTTTTGAGATCGATTCCCTTGCTTAACCTCACATTTACTTGTGTATATGTATGCATAACGTTTTGCTGTTTCAATATCAATTGATGATTAATTAAACTTATTGTAATTCAATATTAAGTTATGTTTTTTAACTCTAACAAACAGCATAGTTTTTAATTTTATAAATTAATGCATTTCATTAATTTTTAAAACGATTTATGAATTGAAAAAATTCTGGTTTATATTTTTCTG
This sequence comes from Glossosoma conforme, assembly GCA_022606575.1. Taxonomy (NCBI): domain Eukaryota; kingdom Metazoa; phylum Arthropoda; class Insecta; order Trichoptera; family Glossosomatidae; genus Glossosoma; species Glossosoma conforme. The sequence goes on along the minus strand of JAGTXR010000065.1, from coordinate 1,801,316 downwards.
TAATATTTTTAGATAGAGCAGCTTGCGGTGTATTTTTTCTTCGATATTTTGACCACCACAAATGATAATCTTTTTATTAGTGGTCAACATATTAAAGAAAATAACTATCTGCGCATGGCTCAATTAATAAAACCATATCAACTTAATTATAAGGAAACAATTTTATCGTTTATTTTGGATTTCTTAAATTTTATTAGAATATTATTTTATTATTTCAATATTCTAATCTATTTTTATAGATCATTGACTGTAATACAATATTATTATAAATTAAATATACATATACTATTAATAAAATTCTTTTTTCAACGCGTCAATCCAAGCACAAAAATAACGGCAGAAGCGGGATGCGAACCGCGGACCTTGGAAACCAACTATGCCCAGGTATTCATACCGCTCAGCCGACTTGGCTATTTCTATGCCTGGACCGACTCGCGTTGAAACTAGTATTTATGTCATTGTTATCATCGTATGATAGATGTCGCTATAGTATATATTCAAAGTATGTATATTTTTATTTTTTATTATTCAATCAGTCATCATTTATTCACAAGCTTAATATCATTTTAGTAAGTACCACTCGGGTCTCGAACCAAACTATAGACTGAATGGATGAGAAACGATTACTTATAGTTCCGACTCGGACTTTATAACCAATCATTTACCTGTTATTTATTTTTGTGCTTGGATTGACGCGTTGAAAAAAGAAATTTTATGTATAGCATATGTATATTTAATTAATAATTTTATCGTTTTTTAAAGCTGCGAAAAAATATCAGTTTTTTGTTTGTTTGTAATAGATTGACGACAAATTTTAAAAATTTACCATTTTATGAGTGTTGGCCGATCCCTTCAAGATGGACTGTCGACTTCAGAAAAATTGCGAGAGGTTACAAAAAAAATGGGTATTCTAAGGGAAAGAAAATCAAGTGCCAATCTATGAATTTTCTTCCGAACTTCATAAATATAACATTTTATTGCTCATTTTAATCGTGATATGAATGATCGGAATTAAAATGATTATTAATGTTCATTGCAAATTATATTTATATTTACGACAGTTTTACGAACTGACTTTATCGCCGGCAATAAATATTAATTAATTAGCTTGATATAATAATTGTTATGTACGGTAATCATTTTCACCCATAAATGAGACGTCGTAAACAAAATAATTGATGACACTCACCTCTGTAATTAGCGACTCTCTCTCTATGAAGCCTTCTCGTATCAAATATATTCGTATATATTCTCGGTATAATAATTATTGTGTCCCATGTAAAGTAATCACCCGCCGTATTCTCTAAACGCATTGA